>CM069857.1:282380084-282522584 GCA_036172795.1 Pelodytes ibericus
ATTTAACCCCTCAATATGCCAGGATTTTTGCTCGTTATCCACCTCCCCCCCTTTCCCAGTACTTACCTTACTTGCTGTTCTGTCTCCCGCTCGTCTCCTCTGTGCAGTCTTCCCTCCTGCACGAGGAGGGAAACACAGACACCGGGTATGACGTAACATCACATCCGGTGTCAATGTTTGTTTTTTTACTTTTTTTTTGGCAGGCGCATCCTGAGGATGCGGACTGCCGGTTCTGTCCGCATGACTGTTTCCGTGTGAGACAGTCATATGGGCAGCGGCGGGGGGACACTTTTTTTTTCCCCTCAAAAATCCCCCCTTGTGGACGCCCATGCCTGCTCACAGCTGTACTTCTACTTTAATTTCTCCTCCTAATCCCCCTAAGCTCTCTATTGGACAAGCTATATCTCACTAGACAAATGAATTGAGTGCCATAAAGCAACTGTCACCTGAAAATAAACAAACTGCTGGATCTTCTAAATAAATGATAGATATTTATATATACATGGATTGTTTTTAATGCTCTGTCAACACCCAAAATCAAGCTGATGTGTCTTTAAACTGCAATAAATGTGTCTATAGAAGTTTTGGTCGTGAAGACTACTAAAAAAATAGTTCTCATTAAAGGATCTCCATCAGCTGGATATTGCTTATACTGCGAAGGGAGAGAATAAAAAAAGACTTATACATTGTGCTAGAAGAATTGCAAGCAAACGCATCCCTTAACAGAAAAATGTAAATCGCCTGTTTATAACATCACCGGTGGCTCCCTATGATAATTGTGTGAACACAATATATTGATCTTTTTTTTTTTGTATTCTCTACATTCACAGTACAAATAATATTTAGGTGGCAGAGTCCCTTTAGGCTTTCGTTCAATAACGAACAAGAATGAAGGGTGGCCGTTGTTGAGTTTATTTGTATATCCTTACCCAGAATCCCGTGCAGCTCTGTCTAAGGGGCATTTGTGTGGTATTGCCCAAGGCAGGCAAAATTCGGGCACCCCACCACCCACGTTGCACACCTTCGACATGCCCCATCACCCACATTGCACACACATTAAATGCCAAATCGCCCCATTACATGCCCCATCACCCACAATGCATACACACTAAATGCCCCATCACCTTCATTACATTCCACCATCACCCCCATTACATACCCCCGCCACATCCATTACATGCCCCCATCACCCCGAATAATTGGAAAAGTTTGCTAAAATATTTGAAGCACCAGAAGTGTACAAAGTGCCGCCCTCTGGCAAAGTGCCGCCCTAGGCGAGTGCCTTGTTTGCCTTGTGGAAGATACTCTACTGAGTAGATGTGTTCAGCAATTCTACTTCTCTTACAGAGCCTGTCGATCAGGGGCAAGCCGAGGTTTCTGTGGTTAAATGGGTATTGTTAGCTGATGATTTGGTTTGCCCATTGAAGTTGCAGCAGCTTGAATCGGAAGTAAAAGTTGAAGTGTTTTTGATTGTTGACATGCCACCACACTTACATGGAAAAATGCCTTTCCTATCTGTGTTTGTTAAACCTCATTCTCGGCAGTTCTAAAAATTACGCTCCCGGCTGGAGAAAAGTTGTGGGAATGTCTTCTCAGCTACAGCTGAAGGAGGGCATTGAACAGCGCTGGTTTAGGCTAATCCATGTTTTTTTGTAAGATTAGGAACATTTTACATTGTTTCATGTTTTCTTTGGAAGGAAACTTGCGTTCAAATTCCTGGCAGGGTCAGCTCAACGTTTCACCCTTCTGAGGTTGGAAAAATGAGTACCATTAGTAATAATTTGTGAGTCGGCAAGAGACAACGTGGATACGAATACAGCGCAGGTTATATTGAAAGGTAACAGAGCTCGCTAAACGCCTGACGCGTTTCAGGATGTTTCGCTGTGAGGACGTAAGCCTGCTTTTATAAATAAACACAATGTTTTTTTTTTTTTGTAGCAGATAAATTGTGAATTTTGAGAAATAATTGGAGCTATTATTTTAATCATGCATTCCAGTTAATTAATCTTCTTTGTTTTTGTTGTTCCAAACGGTCCACTTACAGTACTTTTACCTGTATTTCATGCAGTCACAATGTTAACTGCTATTACTGTTAATGACCTGTTTTATTTCTAATTAGCGTATGTTTACATCCTTTATGCTTATAGTTGTTTTGCATATGATTAATGTACACAAGAGAGACAAAATCGGTTTTGTTGCTACATTGTAATTAGCTAGATTCATGCTTTGCCTACTTATATTCTTATACTATACAAGGTCTTGGATTTGTTTGGTGGGATAAAGGGGCAGCTCCCCTTAGCTTATTTTCTGTATATTGTACGTGTGTTTAATATGTGTGAAATTTACTTATTTTTACTTTAAAACTATACACAATACTCCTGTGGTTCTACATTGAAAATTTTTTCATCGGGTTCTTGGACAAATAGGCAGTTCCACCTACAATGTTATACTGATGACAGCCTGTATTCCTATGCTGGTATACTGATGACAGCCTGTATTCCTAGGCTGTTATACTGATGACAGCCTGTATTCCTAGGCTGTTATACTGATGACAGCCTATATTCCTAGACTGTTATACTGATGACAGCCTGTATTCCCAGGCTGTTATACTGATGACAGCGTGTATTCCTAGACTGTTATACTGATAACAGCCTGTATTCCTAGACTGTTATACTGATGACAGCCTGTATTCCTAGACTGTTATACTGATGACAGCCTGTATTCCTAGGCTGTTATACTGATTACAGCCTGTATTCCTAGACTGTTATACTGATGACAGCCTGTATTCCTAGGCTGTTATACTGATTACAGCCTGTATTCCCAGGCTGTTATACTGATGACAGTCTCTATTCTCATGTGATTCATGCAATACTGAAGTCTCGTGTGCAGCTAAAGGAGCTTGGTACAGTCAATATTACTAAACATCTGTGACTGGGCACCGCCATTTTGTGATATATAGTGTTTTTGGGTGCTATCCCCCAGTGACAGTAAGAGAGCAGGGGGGTATCTTATGACATCATCATGCAGATGACGTATCGTGCAGACATCCCCCGGCTGCCCCCACTAGCCACCAGGGAGGCTACGTTGGGGGGAGGGAGGGGGGTGACAGACAACAATGGGGGGAGGGTGGGGGAGAGACACAGACAACATTGGGGGAGGGTGGGGGAGAGACACAGACACCGTTGGGGGGAGCATTGGGTAAGTCTGGGGGGTAGGAGAAGCATTGGCACATAAAAGGTAAATAAAAACAAGAAATGCATTTTTTTTATGTCATAAGTTTTTATTAAATATGAAAAAGCAGTTTACATGTGAATATATACAAGTTAAACTTTTTTCCTATAGGGTAGTCTTATATTCAGGCTTTTAGTTTTTTTCCTAAAGGAATATCCATAGTTTGGACGGTCGTCTTCTGCGGAAAAAAAATAGTGCCACTGAGTTTATTTATTGATTATAATACGTGCCGGAGTGGGGAGACACAAGGTTAGTGGGGTAACAGAGCTCGCTAAACGCCTGACGCGTTTCAGGATGTTTCGCTGTGAGGACGTAAGCCTGCTTTTATTACAAGCCACTAAATAAACACAATGTTTTACTTTTTTTGTAGCAGATAAATTGTGAATTTTGAGAAATAATTGGAGCTATTATTTTAATCATGCATTCCAGTTAATTAATCTTCTTTGTTTTTGTTGTTCCAAACCGTCCACTTACCGTATTTTCCGGTGAATAAGACGACTGGGCATATAAGACGAACCCCAACTTTTCCAGTTAAAATGTAGAGTTTGGGATATACTCGCCGTATAAGACTACCCCTCTTCCAACGAGCATTTTCTCCTACAGTGACATTTACACACACACACCCTTACACTAACACAGTGACACACTTACCCACGCACCCTTACACAGAAAGTGACACACTTACACACACACAGTGACACCAATAGACACACAACCTGAGACACACTATTTTGCCCCTCAATATGCCAGTATTTTGCCACTCAATATGCCTTTATTGTGCCATTTAATATGCCAATATTTTGCCCCTCCAATATGCCAGGCTTTTGCCCCTCCAATATGCCAGGATTTTTCCCCTCAATATGCCAGGATTTTGCCCCTCCAATATGCCAGGATTTTGCCCCTCAATGCCATTTAATATGGCAGGATTTTGCCCCTCCAATATGCCAGGATTTTCCCCTCAATATGCCAGGATGTTGCCCCTCTCCTACCCCCTTCCCAGTACTTACCCCGTTGCTGCTCTGCAGGTGCGCGCGGCTGTGAGGGAAGCGTTGTGCGCTCCCCTCCACCTGCAGAGCAGCAACGAGGTAAGTAAAAAGACTACACCCGGCGTATAAGACGACCCCCGACTTTTGGGAAGATTTTCCTGGGTTAAAAAGTGGTCTTATACACCAGAAAATATAGTACTTTTACCTGTATTTCATGCAGTCACAATGTTAACTGCTATTACTGTTAATGACCTGTTTTATTTCTAATTAGCGTATGTTTACATCCTTTATGCTTATAGTTGTTTTGCATATGATTAATGTACACAAGAGAGACAAAATCAGTTTTGTTGCTACATTGTAATTAGCTAGATTCATGCTTTGCCTACTTATATTCTTATACTATACAAGGTCTTGGATTTGTTTGGTGGGATAAAGGGGCAGCTCCCCTTAGCTTATTTTCTGTATATTGTACGTGTGTTAAATATGTGTGAAATTTACTTATTTTTACTTTAAAACTATACACAATACTCCTGTGGTTCTTCATTGAAAATAATTTCATCGGGTTCTTGGACAAATAGGCAGTTCCACCTACAATGTTATACTGATGACAGCCTGTATTCCTAGGCTGTTATACTGATGACAGCCTATATTCCTAGACTGTTATACTGATGACAGCCTGTATTCCCAGGCTGTTATACTGATGACAGCCTGTATTCCTAGACTGTTATACTGATAACAGCCTGTATTCCTAGACTGTTATACTGATGACAGCATGTATTCCTAGGCTGTTATACTGATTACAGCCTGTATTCCCAGGCTGTTATACTGATGACAGTCTCTATTCTCATGTGATTCATGCAATACTGAAGTCTCGTGTGCAGTTAAAGGAGCTTGGTACAGTCAATATTACTAAACATCTGTGACTGGGCACCGCCATTTTGTGATATATAGTGTTTTTGGGTGCTATCCCCCAGTGACAGTAAGAGAGCAGGGGGGTATCTTATGACATCATCATGCAGATGACGTATCGTGCAGACATCCCCCGTCTGCCCCCACTAGCCACCAGGGAGGCTACGTTGGGGGGAGGGAGGGGGGTGACAGACAACAATGGGGGGAGGGTGTGGGAGAGACACAGACAACATTGGGGGGAGGGTGGGGGAGAGACACAGACACCGTTGGGGGGAGCATTGGGTAAGTCTGGGGGGTAGGAGAAGCATTGGCACATAAAAGGTAAATAAAAACAAGAAATGCATTTTTTTTTATGTCATAAGTTTTTATTAAATATGAAAAAGCAATTTACATGTGATTATATACAAGTTAAACTTTTTTCCTATAGGGTAGTCTTATATTCAGGCTTTTAGTTTTTTTCCTAAAGGAATATCCATAGTTTGGGCGGTCGTCTTATAATCAGGGTCGTCTTATATTCGAGCAAATACGGTATGTGTTTGTTTCAAGTGCACAGGTAATCTAGTTACATCTTATGTAAGTGGTAGTTTCCCCTTAAGCACCCGTATATGTTTTTTACATGCATTTTCTAGAGCTTACCCAGCTTTGTGACCTGCATTTGTTCGCTGATCACCCACGCAAGCACACAGGTGACCATGGCCGATTACGCTCTCCCCTTCTATAGTAATTGGCTACTTGTTTGACCTGATTAGATCATTATGACACGACAGGAAAAATGTTAACCTTTTTCCAGCCACTGTGCTTATTATATAGAATCGGAGATTACTCAGGGTGAAAGACAGTAATGAAAGAACATTTATAGACATATATCATACCTCTAAATATTGTCCTCTCCCCTCCCCTGGAAATTTGGGAGGGTAACGTGACTGGGTTGCTAGGAGTCCTGTTTTGACCTGGATAGAGTTGCCAGGTCAAAACAGGACTCCTAGCAAAAAAAATTCTTGTTTCATTAGACTTAACATTGGCCTCAGGCCTTAAGTAAGATACTGGCCAGGTAATAAATTGGTAAGTGACTTGGTCTGTGTGGCTCCTAAAGTCTACAAATATTTTTCAAACTCTGGGATAGGTAGGTAGACATGTAAATCTTGGAAGACAGACGAGGCAGAGGGGGTAGTGGATGTATGGAATAGCTTACCAGCAGAAGTGGTAGAGGTTAATACAGTGATACAGTGAAGGAGTTTAAGCATGCGTGGGATAGGTATAAGGCTATCCTAGATATAAGATAAGGTCATGGACTAATGAAAGTATTACTGTACTGAGAGGGTAGTGGATGTATGGAATAGCCTTCCAGCGGAAGTGGTAGAGGTAAACACAGTGAAGGAGTTTAAGCATGCATGGGATAGGCACAAGGCTATCCTAGATATAAGATAAGGCAGGGACTTATGAAAGTATTACTTTACTGAGAGGGTAGTGGATGCATGGAATAGCCTTCCAGCAGAAGTGGTAGAGGTAAGCACAGTGAAGGAGTTTAAGCATGCGTGGGATAGGTATAAGGCTATCCTAGATATAACATAAGGTCAGGGACTAATGAAAGTATTACTTTACTGAGAGGGTAGTCGATGCATGGAATAGCCTTCCAGCAGAAGCGGTAGAGGTTAATATAGTGAAGGAGTTTAAGCATGCGTGGGATAGGCACAAGGCTATCCTAGCTATAAGATAAGGCCAGGGATTAATAAAAGTATTTAGAACATTGGGCAGACTAGATGGGCCGAATGGTTCTTATCTGGCGACACATTCTATGTTTCTATAAGTAGGTAGTTAAAAATGGAAAAATAAAGGACACTTATTCAATATTTAGGTGGATGAGGAAGTATATGGATTACTGTCCCACCAATGTTCCAGGTTGTGTCCAGAAAGCCATCTGTAGATATTTTACAGGTGGTCTAGGTTCCACGGGACGGACATAACTATATCATTACATACCGCTGTTTACTAAACCCCAGGCCTGTGTTAGTACATAGCTGACATAACAAGTGTGTGACACATTGTGTGGTACTTGGTAGCACGTGGAATATTTTGGTCTCTAGATAATGAAGTGTTCACTGCCGGACCTATCGGCAAATCATGAAACCTACCGTATTTGGTGCTGGATCTGCATTCTTCAGTCGCACCTCGGCTGCAGGCCGATTAGAGATCCCGAAGACCTGACTTATTACTTTGCATTCTGTAACTGGAAATAACACTGAGGATGAATCTAACATGTTTAGAAAGTCTGGACTGCACTCTAAAACCTCTACCTTGTATGGATAGATTTTAAACTGCTTGCTAATTATAATAATTCTGCATTTCTTTTATTCTTGGCCACCTTGAGCACTCTGCATCATCAGGCAGTTCTGATACTTCCGTTCTATTCTATTACACTTTAGAATGCTGGGAACCCATTATCTTGACTTAGGAAGTCCCAGCTTCTGATTGGCTGCTGGCAGCTGCCTTATTTCCCCCCCCAAGTAATAACTGTATTTGCCACAGGCAAATTATTATATGCGGATAGTGGCTACGAAATAATAATGGGGCTTGAAACAATTCCTCTGCACTTTCTGATCCTCTTAATGGTTTGACTATCCTGTAGTGCAGGGGTAGGCAACCTACGGCACTCCAGATGTGGCGGACTACATTTCCCTTGATGCTTTGCCCGCATTATGGCTAAAAGAGCATTATGGAGGATGTAGTTCACCTAGGGTTGCCACCTTTTCTTAAAAAAATACTGCCATGCTACTACCTCCATTGGGATTTAACCTTTTTTTTTTTAACCAGCCTGCCGGTAAAATACCGGCCAGGTGGCAACCCTAAGTTCACCATATATGGATGTTTACTACCCCTCCTCTAGTGAATAGTCAAACTACCTTTTTGTGAACATTTGCATACCTACCAACATTTCGGTTGGGAACTGCAGTCACACTAATTAACCAGCATGCATTGCAATAAGCACACAATGTATTACCTTCCCATGTTCTGAAGAATCAGGACATCACAAGATGGATAGTCAGGACAGTGGAATAGCTGTGCTGACTTGGGACTGTCCCCAGCAAGTTGGGGGCATGCATGTACAGGCTATGCTATGAATTGTATTAAAGGGACTTAGTTGGGGGCATGCATGTACAGGCTATGCTATGAATTGTATTAAAGGGACTTAGTTGGGGGCATGCATGTACAAGCTATGCTATGAATTGTATTAAAGAGACTTAGTTGGGGGCATGCATGTACAGGCTATGCTATGAATTGTTTTAAAGAGACTTAGTTGGGGGCATGCATGTACAGGCTATGCTATGAATTGTATTAAAGGGACTTAGTTGGGGGCATGCACGTACAGGCTATGCTATGAATTGTATTAAAGGGACTTATCAACTAAACATTGTTTTTACTGTGAATGTAGAAATTAAAAATAATTGAAAATTAACGGTGTACGCAAAATTGACAGCAAATGTCTAGTTTAGGCGAAAAATGTGTTTGAGACGTGTCTGTTGGTTATGACATCACCTGTGGCCTGATATGCAAATTACACTTTTACCACTGAATACCTGCTCATTAACATATTAAGCCACAAGAGATGTCATAAACCGGAGATGCCACAGACACAATAATAATAATAGCTAACTATTAGTGTTGAGCCAAACCGAACCGCATTGTTCGGGTTTGTACCGAACATTACGGTGTTCGGACCCCAGACCCGAACACGGACATTTCACTGTATGTCCGTGTTGGAGTTCGGGGTTCGGCTATAAACCGAAAGTCTATAAACCAAAAGACATCCAGTTTATGGACTTTCGGTTTATAGAATAGCAATAGCAATAGCATTACATGTATTCTATAAACCGAAAGACATTCGGTTTATAGACTTTCGTTTTATAGAATACATGTAATGCTGTTGCTATTCTATAAAAAGAAAGTCTATAAACAGAATGTCTTTCGGTTTATAGACTTTCGGTTTATGGAATACATGTAATACTATTGGCTCTCTATAAACCGAACTAGAGTCCCCATTCATAAGAAATTCTTATGAATGGGGACTCTATTTCGGTTTATAGAAAGCCAATAGTATTACATGTATTCCATAAGCCGAAAGTCACGTCCCCATTGACTTCAATGGGGTTCGGGGTCAAGTTCGACCCCGAACCCGGACATCCAGGTGTCCGCTCCACACTACTAACTATTCATCCAGGAAGTGTTATTTGTATATAAAGGATTTTTATCTACCTCCAGGATTTGAACCTGCAACACTGAGGTTTGAACAGATTCTTGCAAATAATGTATTGGACAATGGAACCGGGTCTAGGACACTTCGGCGCCGCATCTTCATCGCTGACAGTTCAGCGCGGCAGTTAGAACGCTGAACTGTCAGCAATGAAGAATAACGCGGCTGTTTCATCGCAGCCGCAGCTATGTAAGAGCTGACAGTTCAGCGCTGAACTGTCAGCTCTTACAAATTTAAAAGTAAAACGAAAATACCCCCCCTAATAAATGATTCCCAAACCCCAATACTAAAATTAACCCCAATACTAAAATTAACCCCCTAAACCCTAATACTAACCCTAATACTAACACCCTCTAAAAATGAACCCCCTAAACCCTAATACTAACACCTGAACCCTAATACTAACCCCCTACACACTAATACTAACCCCCGACCCCTAATACTAACCCCCTAAACCCTAATACTAACCCCCGACCCCTAATACTAAAATGAACCCCCTAAACCCTAAACCTAACCCTAATACTAACACCCGAACCTTAATACTAACTCCCTAAACCCTAATACTAACCCCCGACTCCAAATACTAAAATTAACCCCCTAAACCCTAATACTAACCCTAATACTAACACCCCCTAAAAATAACCCCCTAAACCCTAATACTAACCACCCTAACTAAAATAAACTAAAATAACTAAAATACTGAAATAAACGTACCTTTAGCGATGAAATGTCCTGCAATGAAATCTCCAGCGACGAGCTGTCTTGCGGTGCAGAGTCGGTGGTGAAGCGGCTGCGCGGAAGCAGCCGCGATGAAGTGTCCCATCCCCAATGGAACCAGCTCACGGTTAGAAGACTTTGAAAGCACCATGTTGGGCAGCACAGTCTCTCCCAAAAAAACCCTCACTTATGTAAAAATCTCAAGTGATGTAAACCTTTTACACATATAGATTTGTCTTCACTGTAACATAGATCATTTCAAAGGAGCTATCCCATCAGTAATAAGCTGTACAATACGCTTGGAGAGAGGTGAAGTGACCTTTCTATAATCTGAAATCAATGTCTTTATTAGAATGTCTTGCTTTACAGTATAATAATAATAATAACAAAGGCATCTGTATAAAAAAACCTGTGTGTGTTATTATTTAAAGAAACCTTCAAGCTAACAAATAATTTATTGGTAAAGCTGTATAGGACTTCTCTGTGAAAGTATAGTGATTAAAGGACCACTCTGACTTCACATACATTTTTTGATAATTATTTATTACAAATATTAATGTTTGTATACTAAATATGTATTGTTTACTCACAAATGTTACATATTATTTTGTCACATCGTTTGAAAAAAAAAAACAACAACCTTTCAATGCATTGTGAATGAACAGCATAAAAAAATCAATACCTAGATTAAAGCGATTGTAGAGAATAAAAAATGATTGAAAATGATATATACATATAAATTTTTTTTCTCCTAATTTAGGCATTTGCTTGTAATTTTGCTAACACAATTATTATATATATTATTATAGATAATTTTCAATCATTTTTTTAATCCCTACATTCATATTAAAAACAGTGTTTAGGTGAAACAGTCCCTTTAAGAGAGAAAAAAAGTACATTCTTGTTGTGTCCGGTTTATGACATCACATTGAGGCTTGATCTGAAAATCATGCCCTTTCCCATGGAAGTAGATAATGTGTGTGTGTATATAGTTTGCTATCATTTTAATAGAAATCCCTGTTTATGACCAGAGGGGAAGCTGTTGAACAAAGTATAATATATGTATGACGTATCTAGAAGTAATACGGACTGGGGCAAATTACAAACATAACTTTAAACCCATTTAGAGAGAGAGATGTCTCTACAATTCCTCCAAATCATTTACCACTGTGCCATAATTCCCCAAATAATTTACCACTGTGCCATTATTCCTCCAAATCATTTACCACGGTGCCATTGTTCCTCAAAATCATTTACCACGGTGCCATTATTCCTCCAAATCATTTACCACGGTGCCATTATTCCTCCAAATCATTTACCACGATGCCATTATTCCTCCAAATCATTTACCACAGTGCCATTATTCCTCCAAATCATTTACTACGGTGTCATTATTCCACCAAATCATTTACCACGGTGCCATTATTCCTTCAAATCTTATACCACAGTGCCATTATTCATCCAAACCATGGTGCCATTATTCCTCCAAATCATTTACCACGATGCAATTATTCCTCCAAATCATTTACCACAGTGCCATTATTCCTCCAAATCATTTACCACGGTGCCATTATTCCACCAAATCATTTACCACGGTGCCATTATTCCTTCAAATCATTTACCACAGTGCCATTATTCCTCCAAATCTTATACCATGGTGCCATTATTCCTCCAAATCATTTACCACGGTGCCAATATTCCTCCAAATCATTTACCACACTGCCCTAATTCAATCAAATTGCTTGCACCATGCCATTATTCTGCAAAAAAACCCACGCCACTCTCCCCTAATGTGCCTCTCTTCCATCCCTCTATGATTGGGACGTGCCTGGGCATAGAGGGCACACCTCCCGCTATTGAGTTATAAGGGTTCCTTCCCATTGTCATCGTTTACGGAGACAGGTTGGCAGGGAAAATAAGTTGTTCCATCCTGCTCAAGGCCAAGCGTGAGGTACAGAAATAAGCTCTGCTCTGTTACGTCCCAGAATAATACCAGTGAACACTTCATTCATTCTCTGCTGAGATTCACTTATGATGTTTCGGCTTCAGGCAGCAGCATTTTTCGTCCCTCTTGATTGAATTCCCTCTAATTTATTAGACACGATTTGTAAACCATAAAGGTAAACCCTTGGGCTGTCTCAGAAGCCGACTAGCTGGTTTGTGTTGGGGAAATTCTAATCTAATTAATGTAATTAATGGTTCTGTTATATATAAATACCCAAAAACAACAAGAGTAGGAGTATGATTTCATTCAGCAAATACGGGACCATGGAGCACACATATGACCATGGAGGCACATATATGACCATGGAGGCACATATATGACCATGGAGGCACATATATTTTATCATATAGAATTGAAAGACTTGCGGAATAAAGCTGGGGAGATTGCTCAGTGGGCTAATGTACCAACTCGGGGATCCAGGTTTGATTCCTGGCAGGGTCATGGCAGCTGTTTGTCCTGATTTATTGATAACTTCATAAAATGGACATTTTAGATTTTACAAACACTTTTCACAGTATCATGTTCCCCACACAACACTTTCCACAGTGTCACACTGCCTCCACGGACATATCCACAGTGTCACACTGCCCCCACGGACGTATCCACAGTGTCACACTGCCCCCACGGACGTATCCACAGTGTCACACTGCCCCCACGGACATATCCACAGTGTCACACTGCCCCCATGGACGTATCCACAGTGTCACACTGCCCCCACGGACATATCCACAGTGTCACACTGCCTCCACAGATATATCCACAGTGTCACACTGCCCCCACACCAGTATCCACAGTGTCACACTGCCCCCACGGACGTATCCACAGTGTCACACTGCCCCCACGGACATATCCACAGTGTCACACTGCCCCCATGGACGTATCCACAGTGTCACACTGCCCCCACGGACATATCCACAGTGTCACACTGCCCCCACGGACGTATCCACAGTGTCACACTGCCCCCACGGACATATCCACAGTGTCACACTGCCCCCACGACAGTATCCACAGTGCCACACTGCCCCCACGGACATATCCACAGTGTCACACTGCCCCAACGGACGTATCCACAGTGTCACACTGCCCCCACGGACATATCCACAGTGTCACACTGCCCCCACGGACATATCCACAGTGTCACACTGCCCCTATGGACGTATCCACAGTGCCACACTGCCCCCACGACAGTATCCACAGTGCCACACTGCCCCCACGGACCTATCCACAGTGTCACACACATACCTGGTCCATCTCTAGCCTTGCGCTCCGTGTGCAGGAGGGACTGAGCCAATCAGGAGAGTTGAGAGGGCTGTGACCTCCTTCGGGGACTTTGCATTGTCCCATACTGAGGCTGCCGACACAGAACAGAGAAGAAGAAAAAAAAAACGCTGCATGAAGCAGCAAAGTGCCGCCCCTGCCAGGGTGCCATCTTTGGCAGTTGCCCCAGTCTGCCCCATGGAAGGACCGGCCCTGGTCCACGGGCCCTTCGTTGGACATCCCCGACGTATAACATACAAGTGGTTTTGTAACTTCATACCAGACTCAAGCAGAGTTATCTCATGTAAGACACTGCATTATATTAATACATTATACAGTGTCTACTGATTCCGTTGAGGTTACATCCTCCACTCTTTGTTCCATGCCTTACTTTGAAGCCTTTCTGGAGAGCTCTAAAGGATTTTAACCCTTTATCTGCCTGCTATACTCATCTAAATTTCATGAGTTCATTACTTGGATATTTATAAAGAGTCATATGTTGGGACTTTGTTATACTATAGGGTCTACTCAATGAAGAGAGAATTTCAGCTGCATTGGAGAATTTTGACAAACTTGGCTACTTTGGCCTAATGTTTGAAATCCCCATTTAAATCCCCTGCACTTCTCTCTCTATTGAGCTGACCGTTCCGTGTACCTTTAGGCTTTTCATAATCGCAGTAGATTTGCCAGAGAAGAATATTTACCTGTACTTAAATTCAAGGAATTTTTTTTTTTTTTTTTTTTTTTTCAGGGAATACATAGAACAGACTTAACTCTTTTTTACAAAAAAATTTTTTTTTTAATTAAGTTTATTAAATATTAATATGATTCACAAAATAAAAAGTTACAAAATATTCAATTTTTAGGAAGACAGACCTAACTCTTTAAAATGACAAACTAGTACATTTGCAAGTAATCAGTAGCATAGAAAGTGACCAAAATAAGTATGTTAGAAAGTAATCAGTATAATCTAAAAGTAACCAAAAGGTAACCACAATAATAGAAATAGAAAGTAACCAAAATCAGTATTATAAAAAGTTATCAATATAATAGACAGTAACAAAAATCAGTCAGTAGCTTATAAAGTAATCAGTATATTATAAAAGGAACCAAAATAATAGGAAATAACCCAAATCAGTATTGTACAAAATAGTCAGTATAATAAAAGGTAACAAAATCACTATGCTAGCAAGTAATCAGTATAATAGAAAGTAACCAAAGTCAGTATACTAGAAAATAAATAGTATAATAAAAAGTAACCAAAACCATTATGCTAGAAAAAAAAATCAGTATAATAGAAAGTAACCAAAATAAGCATGATAGAAAGTAATACATATAATAGAAAGTAACCAAAATCAGTATTATACAAAGTAATCAGTATAGTAGAAAGAGGCAAAAAAAAAAAAAAATACTTATTCATTTTAGACATGTCTGAAGCCACAGTCCTTTCTGTAAAAGGGGTAGATGCTTATATTAATAGCCTCTGTTAGTAAACAGTGTAAATTAATTTTTATTTTTGCATTGTGAGCATTTTTGCATTTCTTTTATCCTTTTTTTTTTCATGGTTCAGCTTGTCCAGTAAAGGATTTCTCACCTTCCTTGCTCTCCAGCTGGGCTTCCAACTTGTAACATGCACATGTCTTACATCTCGGCGCCTCGCATTCATTAACGTGTTTCATCGATTTCGCTTTCACCTTTTTAGCGTTAATTTTTTTTTCTCGTTTCCCACAGAACATCTGGTGACTTTTCAATTCCACGTTTCTTAAACGTGTTACTCAACGAGAACAGCTTTGTCTGCTGAAAAAGGGTTTTTCACCCATTTAACTCCGGAGAACTCCAGTGTTTGGCCAGTCATTAAAATACTATGGGCCATAGGGATAAGAAACAATTTGGGGTGAAAAGGTCTAAAAGTTGAACAATTTGCAGGAAGAGTCCATTTGTGTCCATGGTAACTGGCCACGTTTTAATTCCTGGTGAAGACCAAGCCCTTTATCCTTTTGAGATAGACTTTATGGACAAAAGTATTGGGACACCTGACCATTACTCCAACAGGGACTTTTGTGACATTGCATTCTAAATACGTAGACAGTAATATGTATCTGGACCCCCCCCCCCCCCCCCCCCTTTTGCAGCTATAACAGGTCCCACTCTTCTCTGAAGGCTTTCCATAAGATTTTGGAGTGTTTTCAGGTTGTGGGACCTTTTTGTGCGGCCAGGCACTGATGTTGGATGAGAAGGCCCACGCTGACATTTAAATGGCTCATGTTTTTTGGAGAATGGGGCATTAATTAATTCCTTCGTTATGCAGGTTATTAGCTTGAGGATCCAGACTGGATCTTGTTAGCGGGGTAGCGGTCACGCTGGCCATCCCAGATTCCTCTTCAAGCTAATAACACAGGAATTAACGAATGCACCATTCTCCAAAATAAAAGCAGTTTAACTTAACTGGAAAGAAGGAGGTTGACGTAGTAGACATCACCGCGCTGCTCATGGTCTCCTGAAAAATGGCGGCCTCCCTAGTGGTAGATCCATGGTATTTAGTGCTGCTAACGGCAAAGACCTTGCTTAGAACTCTAAGAGAAGTAAGCACTGCCACTGTCTGCGACATGGTGAGATAATACCCTAATTTTACTTAAAAAGGGGGCGTCTCAGAAAATATAGGAAATATGGTAATAAAACTGTGGAAAAACCAAACAAACGAAATTATTTTTTCATGTAGGCCTCTAGTACAAGCTTTTAATTCTGGTCAGCAAAAGCATGCTACTCTAGTAATCCTGAAATAATGAGAAAATAGGATGTACGGACAATCTGCTCCAAATAGATCAATACCTGTAACGCATGTCTTTATTATACACCTAGAGATTTATTACTCTTCTTTGACTCGCCAACAAGATAGATTGGTTTAAAAAAAAAAAACGACGTGTGATTAAACGATTTAGTTATTGCCGAATTTCGGTGATAATTATCTATAATTCCAATGCTAAGTTACCTTTGCTAGAATGGCCCGATGTAGCATTTGTAGAATCCAAATGTAAGTTCATCGTATCATACATCCTTTGCGTAGTCTTCCACATTTACTCTCTGTCATCGCGTCACTTGGTTTAGGGAAAAAAAGGGAATTCTTAACACCCTCAACCATAGTCGTCAAACTGTCTCTTAATGTGTTTAGGAAATGGCTGCAGAATAGAAAATGTGCGCTATATATTGTCCTAGCAGAACTGCAAGCAAATGCATAGGTCAAAAGAAATTTGGATGGAGTTGTCATTGACTTTGTGACTGATAAGGTCTGTACAATATATGGGATTCTCTTAAAGGACAACAATCAGCAAACGGGTCCCTATTATTTAGATCCCCTCTGCTGATCTCACGCAAAAATGAGAGAGATCCCCAGAAAAAGCACACCCCGATCTGCCTGTGTGAATCTATTATATATATATGGCGAGTTCACTCCAGATGCTCAGTCATTTTGTAAGGCTGCAGTGCCAAGGTTAACCATCACTTCTTTATATGTTTTCAGGATTTCAGTTTAGATGTCATTTTTTGTTCTGTTTTTATTTAGTAATTTATATTTGTGTTTATCCAAATGTATTCACATCTTCTCACACTGTGCTAGTGCTGGGGTCAGATTGGGGCCTTCTGTATTTGAGCATCATTTCAGATATATATCCCTTTTTCCGTGGTTCTCACCTGCAAACTGCGATCTACTTACTGCCCACTGACGAGTGGGAGGTAGATTATTTTCCTGCGATCTGTCTATTTTGCTGATAGTCTGGCCAACAGAGGGCACGATCAGAAGGACTCTGTCACCAGAACAGTGTTTACCCTGGCCATGTACAAAATAAAATGGATAAATAAAGAGAAATATGTGTTTTAAATGTGTGTGTCGTGTGACATCACCGTGTGGCTTGATATACATTCACAGTATATCAACAATATTTAGATGACGCTGTCCTTTAAGTCAATCATGGGGAGTGGGTCACTTTAAATCCTGTTTTAAAAATCACAATAGAGCAAGGTGTTCCTGATTTTTTGGGGGTTTGTACTGGGATTTTGTAGGCGGCGCCAAACGTTTAACTTTTCGCTTTCTAAACCAGTCGGCTGGGTAGAACTAGAGAACACGTTTTTCTGATTAGAAATCTCACATGAACGGCATCTGGGGCCTGTTATATATATCTTGGGCCTTGAGTCAAAGCCACGGTATACCAGTCAGGTGATGACGGGGAATGTCGGTCTGTGTTCACTAAATGGTCTTTTTGGGGTTGAAATGGTGAGTCTGAACTTTTTATTAAAAAATAATAATGTTGTATTATTATTTCTAAAGTTATATTCGAGTCACTTCCCCTGATGTCAAGGAATTATGGATTGGATAAACTTGCTTGAGCGCCGTTAGATTGGCTACAAATCTCAGCATGCTCAGCCAATATTGAGTCGCAGCAGCTCACAAGCCAGAGATTGCGGGCTTCCTTAAAGGGACTCTGTCACCTAAATATTGTCTATACTGCAAACAAATGATGAAAACATGGTCTTTTCATTGTGTTAGCAGAAATGTATGAAAATGCATAAATCTAGGAAAAAAAGATGCTTTAAATGTGTCTGCGGTGACGCCTGTTTATGACATCACCGGTGGCTTGGTACTTTTCAATAAGAAGTATTTCATTTGCATATCAAGCTACATGTGATGTCATCAGGCACATTTAGTCATATATGTCTCTTAGTTTATGCATTTGTTTACCAATCCAATGTATGGATCATTTTTCATATCTTTTTTCCCCAGCATCCATATAGTATGAGCAATGTTCAGTCTGAGTCCCTTTAAATCAGGACTGTTTGTCTGGCCTGTGCTTAGCAGCATTTCAGATCTGGTCTGTTTGAGGACAGCTTTTATATGTAGAAGGAGGGAGGGGATAGCAGTATGAGAAGAGCTGAGAGAAGTCTATGCACTGTCCTCAATAGCAGTATGGTTACGGTGATTGCATTGCGATTATGCTTTTTGGAACCAGCAGAGAAAAAGCTACCGCCAAGTGCGGACCTCAGCTGCATTGTGGCTCTTCTGATACCATTGTATTCCCTGCGCCCACTATGAGCACAGGTTCTAATTGTACGCTTTCATTCTCTTTTATATGGCATACAATTGTATGTATTTTTCCACTTTCACAGGGGCGGACATGTTGGTTAGAATATTGGGTCAGATATGACTTCATCTTAAGCATTGTTTCCCACTATCATAGGGCGGACATGTTGGTTAGAATATTGGGTCAGATATGACTTCATCTTAAGCATTGTTTCCCACTATCATAGGGCGGACATGTTGGTTAGAATATTGGGTCAGATATGACTTCATCTTAAGCATTGTTTCCCACTATCACGGGGCGGTGAAATTGGATGTTTTTCGAATGATTCAACAAGAACGCGCATTGTGGGATTCTGTGATTTTCGATTTTACTCCATGTTCTACTTGTTTCCCATCTCTTTCACTTACATCGGCCTAGACATTTACTGATGTTCTATGGAACCTTCCCTGACCTTGGACACTGTTGACCTTGTACAGACACTTTGCCTATCCCTGTGTACAAGTTGCAGATTGCTGTGGGGTTTCTAACCCTTCTGAGATTCCAGTTATCATAATAGTCTCCGGTACCCCTGTCTGGGTTTCTCATCCTGCTGGCTCTTGGTCATCGGACAATCACACTAGATTTGGAAGCACGTTAAAGGCACTTTATCACCTAGATATTGCTTATACTGTAAATATAGAGAATAAAAAAAAATATTGAAAATGATCTATACATGGTGTTATCCGAATTGCAAGCAAATGCCTACATTAGTAGAAAGATGTGTAATAAAAATGTGTCTGTGGAGTCTCCCGCTTATGACATCACCTCTGTCTTCATATGCAAATAGGGTTGCCACCTTTTCTTCAAAAAAATACCGGCCTTGGTACTGTCTCCATAGAATAAAAAAAATTAAAAAATACCGGTCAGGTGGCAACCCTAAATGCAGATGAACAGCTATTTAATAGGAAATTGATGCTCAACAGACACATTTAAAACACATTTTTCTCCCAATTTAGGCATTTGTTTGCAATTTACTAACACAATGTATATGTCATTTTTCAATCATTTATTCTCTACATTCACAGTAAAAACAATGTTTAAAGGACAACTGTAGTAAAAAAAATTAAGTCATGTTTAATTGAAAGATTGCATGAAGTGTAGCAGGCTTTTTATGTAGAAATGCTTTAATAAATGAATACAATTAAAATACCTTATTGAGCCCTCTTTGCTCCATATAGATCTACTAGGAGGCAGCCATCTTGTTTAGAATCTTGGGTCAGATCTTTGTTCAGCTGAACCAAGGTGACTGAAGATCTGACCCAAGATTCTAAACAACATATCTGCCCCCTGAGAGAACTGTATTAAGTAAAGAAGGCTTAATAAGAGACTTTATTTGTATTTTTTCATTTGATAATTTCTTTATAAATCATCTACACTTGATACAATCTTTCAATTAAACATAAGGCGAATTTTTGGTACAATTGTCACTTGTGAATCAGTCTCTTTAAAGATATAAATCACGTGCTAGAAAGCAGGACATTTACAGGTATCCTCTAGAGTGGCACAGGTGGGTGAACTGCTCCTGAGTGGGCAATTTAAACTGCATTTAATATGTTACTTCCCCAGTTGCATAAATAACTAACAATTATAGACATTTGTAAAATGGTGGTGAAATATTTCGACTTTAATGGTTGTAAGACTTTACAACCTTTACAAGAAATAACTTGAAATGCTAATAAACGGGCAGTTCGGCCAACAGTGTCAGGGAAATTATTTTTAGATAAGTAAGTGCTGCATCATGTAAAGTAAATCTTCCTCAACACTTACTATCTCCAAAAAAACAGCAAATAAAGTGTCTTAGATTTTTTGCTGGTGAAATTATTTTCAAATTAAAACTACAGAAGAACTGTAACGTGTTTTAACCCCTTAGTGACTGGACTGTTTTGAAAAAGTTGCACCCCTCATAATGATAGCTATTTTAACACATCTGCAGTGTTTGTGTTTAGCTGTAATTCCTCTTTCTCATTAAATGTGTCCATACAAATGATATATCTGTGTGTGTGGGGGGGGGGGGGGGGGGGGAATTGGCATAACAAGGGCTTTTTTTTTAGATAAAATAATTTTGATCTTTTACACATCTACAAACGCTAATAAATAATAAAAAAAAAACCTTCTGAACGCATTCTAATATTTGTCCTGAGTTTAGAAATATGCAATGTTTACATGTTTTTCTGTTGTTTCTGGCGATTTAAAAGTGAAAAAGCAACGCCGGCCCATTGAGTAAAATTAGAGAGATGCCCTCCTTACCCCCTTGCCAGCACTCCCCTGTTTATTTCTGCCAATCAGGAACACAGTGTCGATTGGCTGTGATTGCACACACAGGTGTAATATTTCTATTTATATACAGCACATAAACACTCATTCACGTATTCATAAAATACATTTTTTATTATATATTTATTAGGAAGCTTTGGGAACCATGTAGATTTCAGATTCAATACTCTATTTATATTATAATAAACATACAGTCATTACCAGACATAAGCAGTTTCAGAGCATGAACCCCTCTTTTAACAGACATGAGTAGTTTTAGAGAATTTCCCTTATATTAGCAGATGTGAGCAGTTTCAGAGAATTAACTCCTCTATTGCCATCCATTACACACACAGTCAAATACACACAGTCACCCAAGGTTTCTTACCTGATGCAGGCTGCTGCAGCTTACGTGAAGGAGGGGCTCAGCCAATCAGGCGATGCTTCTGTACTCTCAACTGATTAGGAGAGTTGAGAAAGCTCTCCTGATTGGCTGAGACTTCCTTCGCTCATTGCGGGTCTGTCCAGGGCAAGCCAGGACATATGGTCACCCCACCTGTTGACCATGATAGTTCCTTGCGGCACCCAGGTTTCCTGGTGCTATTTCAGCTGTTCGGTTATCACCCTCTGTGCTCCAGAGTTTTTCAGGGTTAAATACAATCTATGCTGCAGAGCACATGGTGCAATTGCGATAGCAGATAACTGCCTCTGGCAATGTCATTTGTAAAGTCTTGATTCAGACACAATAACCAGATGACCCAGAAGTTTGGAATCGCTCAGCGAAATTAATTGAAACAGAACTAACAAGGGAAATCTCAGTCATAGGGCTTTATCCCTTTAAAGAGAGGGTTTGCAGGGAATTGAGAAGGGAAATTCAAACGTAAGGCCAAAGTAGCCAAGCTGAAAAACTATTCTCCCATTCAGATGAAGGGAGAAGTATATATTACTTGATCCTGGATTCGGCCTCCCTGCGTGCATGGCGGGAATACAAAAAAAACAAAGCCTTGGACGGCTCAAGACTTTTATAACTATTAATCAATAATAATTGAGTCTTTATTAAAAGGACATTGTGTCTATATTACAGCTGATGTTAAATAACTGCAGCAATTACCAGGACTTCTCCTCTGACATAACATAACCACTTCCTCGCATGCAGCGTATTTTTTTATATATATATTTTGTATAGGGCCAGCTGCTTTGTGCTAGAAGATATTGCTGCCTCCTCCAGTAAGTGTTTGTCAATTTGGGTACATTTCAAATACATGGACAGAGCAGTAGCAAGGGTTAATCACTCACCTCAGGTGCAGACAATTGAGGGGGCGCGACTGTGATAGCTGCATAGCTAGACAGAAGGTCTCGCTTGCAACAGAGCAGCAGATCGCTGCTGTTTCTGGCCCAATCTCTAGTGTCGGTGATGTTGCGAGCAGGACTAATCACACCGGAGTGTAGGATATAAAGTCATATTGCCGTATGTGGAAATTTGGACAAGAGCAGACCTCTCTTAGAAAGAGCCCACAGCTCCCTCAACACCACTGATCAGCAGGGAAGAGCCAACGGGAACCAACAAGGAAAGATTGAGTCCCTAGCAGCATAAGAAGAGGTGTATATGATTTAATTTTTCTGCAAAATTCCTGCGATGAAACTATATCAAAGAGGGGTGCGATTGTCTATACTTGCCTCGGAGCAGAAATCACTATGGATCTATGACAGACAGAAAAATTACATAATTTACATTCACTGTGGACCCCTTAGCACTATCAAGATCAAATAATCAGGAGATATGGAGCAATAATTGATTGGTCACCTTCATATAATAGATAAATAATTGGTGCCAGTTACAAAGCAGTTACCAACATACTGTCAAAGAAAGACATAATACAAAGAGGCATACCGGTAAATAGAAAAACACAAAGTACTTTATTCATAAACTATATAAATGCGTAGTAAAACACAACAATTAAAAACACAAACAAGCAGAACAAAATGTGTCCACCATCAATGCAGAAATAAAAAATGGTGATGCAAAGCCTAACCGCATCAGAAAAAATATGGGAAAGAAACTTGAAACAGTTTAGACAAAGATGTATAGATAACAGACTAATACCCTACGTTTCTGCTAAAAACCTTCTTCAGGAGGATTTAGTTTTTTTTTCTGATGCTGTTTGCGTTGCTGTGTTATATTTATACAATGATGATCTGTGGGGATGTTACTATTGACCATTTTCATGGTACTCATTTTATCCATCTCAGAAAGGATGAATGACTTAGTCAAGCCTGCTGGGAATGGAACCTGCAACCTTGAGGGTTCAAGAGATTCTACAGATGTGGAATTAGCCCCCTGAGCTATCTTAGCTGGAGGTGGCAGGAGATCATTTGGTTGGGCTATGTTTTCTTGGGGGGAGAATGTAGAGTTAGTGCAGGGTGGGCAGCATGGACGATGACTAAGTAGGGTAAAAGAGGGACAGGGATAGGTTGATTAGCTTGGTCAGAGAGGTCATGTGACGGGAACTTTAATTCTACACATGTAGGTGCACTGGGTTCTGTTAGCTCATTGTCCCAGGCACCCCGTTCGTTTTCTTTATCCGCATTTATTTAGGGGATAGACGTAACCATTATTTTATGACTTACTTATGATCTACAGCCCCAAATCAATGTCTACACTGTCTGTTTTTATAATGTCGAATAGCGTTATAGTTAGGGCTGTGTCACGGGGTTCACGACCCCCGCAGAAGCTCATTCGAGACAAATCCGTTACTGCAGCTTTAAAACTGGAAGCAGGAGGCAACTGACACTATTTAAGTTGGACTAAAACCTAGACCGCATTCAGTCTTTTCTAATTGCTTCCTGAATTGGTTACCTGAAGCTGAAATGCTGGAGGTGATTGTAGAGATATTCACAAAACCATGATCTGCTTATCCTGGATAAAACCCTGTTGAATAACCCCAACTTGTTTGGTGACACCCCCCCCCCACCCCAATATTATTACTTCCTATACTGCATAATAAGACCTGTGCAAAGTACTTAGCCAGGATTTATACGATTGCCTATAACCTGTATATGGACGAAGCTTGCTTCTGGGATCACCTATACTGCACACCTATACTTACTCCTGTACATCTGTCTGGTACAAACCAGCTTTGCCACTGATCGGGTGTTACTGACTGCTATACATGCGCTCAGACAGTTTCAAAACATTTTTTACATTACACGTAATAAATAGTGGATGTAAAAAAATAACCTAAAATGCGGATAGCAAAAAAAAAAAAGCTTCTGCGGCCAGATCACTGCATATGCAGCCAGAACACTGCTTATGCCTTTGTTATCCTGTAATAAATTACAGCAAAAACATTTCCCAATAAAAAAATGTTTTTATAAAATACCACCAAACCTGTGTAAGTACTTACCTTGCTCCTGTGTATTTCCCATTACAGCTGATATCACCTTAAGATGCAGGGATTATTTGAACCTACACATAAGACTAATAAACCCAATTCTCTTGAATTATTCCTCTGTTTGTCCATTTGTTTCATTCAAACATTCCGAACAAAAAGTCTTTTATTCTTCAGAACTATTTGAGAAGTGGCAGGCTGAGAACCTGTAGGGATTCAAGAACCGGGGGGGTAGGAGAGGCATTGAAATTTAAAATTGCAGGAAGGGCGAGGGAAAGAGCAGTAATTGCTGTAATGAGATATTAAACTCCGGTTCCGTTGTGTAGCTAATAAAAAAAAAAAAAAAAAAAAAAAAAAAATATTGTACGAAGATAGTGAAGTGTTTTATGTTCTGTGACTAAATGTTCAGGATGCAGTTGGCTATTGTTCTTGTAGTGTCGTTGCCATGGTGACACAAAGAGGAGTACCATTTCCTTTTATTGAATGGTTAGCGGCACAGTTTATCAGAATGGTGGAATCAAATAAATGATGTGGTCAGTCGCCTAATGGAAAGCCGATATTGTATTACTTTTTGACCAAGGAGGTTATTGATGAGATGTTTGTCTTGGTTTAATTAGGGAGATCCTGTACGATTACTGTTACGCGGGCTTCTCCCGAAACTAGGTTGGAATTTAAAAGCATCCTAGTGCCATGTGATAAATAGAACCTGCGCGGTGATGTCATAACCAGGAGACAACACAGCTGCATGTAACATACATTGGGGATTATGTTCTAAAGGTGATCTCTACTTTCATTGGTCCAACATCCCACTGGGTTCCATGGCAATCCCATCCATTGTTATGCTCGTAATTCCTATGTAAACTACTAGCATTGAGGAGGCGTGGGGAGTTATTGATAAAGGCCCCTTGTGGGACGAGGTTCTAAAAGTTGGAACTATTGGAATGTTCCTACTTCATGCTCCACTTTTAGAGCTTTAGCCCACAATTGGCCACTATAAATAACTCCCACCCTTGTTACCCACGTACATCAATAGTGCAGCAAAGTTTAGATATTGATGATAATACAGTAAGACATTCGATGCTAATAAATTCATAGCACGAAAGTACTATTATTCGATAGATTTGTTTACTAATTTAAAATTAGCCATCTGCACAGACTTAGAGACACTCTGCTCAGCACCCCACACACATGCTGTCCTATTTTTTTCTAGGTTGTCTCCATGTTTACAAAATTTCAGAAATAAATGATCATGTGTCTGTAATTATGTTTCACCAGCAGCAATCATTCGTTTTACTGTAATATAACATTACGTTTTTTTTTTTTTTAAGGGTGTAGAAATAAGATCCAAACAGAGAGAGGGGCTAAGAATTATTCTCCACTTCTAAGGTCACGCAGTAGCAACACTCTTAGAAACAGTTCCGCCCACGAGGAGCTAACCTGGAACGGACCAGGAGCTACTCCAAGCCAGGTCAATAAAAGTCCGGATTTAGGGAGTACACAGTTGTGTTTAAATAATGATATGTATAAAATCTGGGGTTGTGTGTGGAAAATTGGATCTGGGATTAGATTTTAGGATTTAATTTTTTTTTTTTTAATCTGAATCACTTTCCCAAATCAGTCCACAAGGGCCAACACCACACCAGGTTTATATATATATATATATATATATATATATATATATATATATATATATATATATATATATATATCCTTGATTTAAACGCAGCTGGGTGATCCCCTAAATCCTGTAACTACTTTATTCGGACTGGGAAAGGAATCAAAGTTTTTTTTACTATCTGGAATCTCTCTGTTATGCAACTTATTCAAAAATACCATAAAACTTAATGAAAAGTGTTACTTTAAAGGGGCAGTGTCTTAAAACATTTTTCTTATAGATCAGCACTGCACCATATAAAAAAAAGAAAAAAAAGAAACTGAGCTGAAAATATTTTTCAAATATTTATTTTCCCCTCAACGCTATCTCATAAAGGGTTTAGGACACTTCATCGCCGCGGCTTCATCGCTGACAGTTCAGCGCGGCAGTTAGAACGCTGAACTGTCAGCAATGAAGAATAACGCGGCCGTTTGATCGCGGACGCGGCTATGTAAGAGCTGACAGTTCAGCGCTGAACTGTCAGCTCTGACAAATGTACAAGTAAAAAGAAAATACCCCCCCAATAAATGATTCCCCCCCAAAGCCCAATACTAAAATTAACCCCCTAAACCCTAATACTAACCCACGAACCCTAATACTAACCCCTAAACTCTAATACTAACCCCCGAACCCTAATACTAACCCCCTAAACCCTAATACTAACCCCCGAACCCTAATACTAACCCTCTAAACCCTAATACTAACCCCTGAACCCTAATACTAACCCCCTAAACCCTAATACTAACCCCCGAACCCTAATACTAACCCACGAACCCTAATACTAACCCCCTAAACCCTAATACTAACCCCTAAACCCTAATACTAACCCCCGAACCCTAATATTAACCCCCTAAACCCTAATACTAACCCCCCGAACCCTAATACTAAAAGTAACCCCCTAAACCCTAATACTAACCCCCTAAACCTAATACTAATCCCCTAAACCCTAATACTAACCCCCGAACCCTAATACTAAAATTAACTCCCTAAACCCTAATACTAACCCCCTAAACCCTAATACTAACCCCCTAAACCCTAATACTAACCCCCGAACCCTAATACTAATCCCTAAACCTACCACCTTAAACCCCAATATTAAAATTCTTATTCTAACACTCTGTCTTCTAACTCTAACACATTAAAACTTACCTTTAGCAATGAAATGTCCCGCGATGAAATCTCCAGCGACGAGCTGTCTTGTGGTGCAGTCGGCGGTGAAGCGGCTGCGCGGATTCAGCCGCGATGAAGTGTCCCATCCCCCTCATAAAAACTGCATTGTGTTACTGTTGCTACATCACTGCCTGTCTCTCTCCCAAGCCCCTCCTTATTGCATATCACTGGATTTAGCAGCCTCGGTGAAATTATTTCAGAGTAAAACTACAGGAGAACGGTAAATAGTTTTTATGTGCATCTGGCATTAAACAAACATGTTCAGAATACAGAAAATAAGCTAGTTGCAACTGGCCATTTTCAACAGAAACTATGGTACTCCGGAAAGCCACTGGGATCTCTGGTTCAGGATAAGCTAGATCTGGTAGGAGATTGATTTGACCATCTGATTTGACCATCGTCATGTACTTAACCTCCGTGCACACCGCCAGCCGGTCTGAAAAGGGTCCAGGACTCTGCCTTGCCCCCGAGGCAAAGCTCCTGGACCCCATCGGCGTGTTTCCAGGCATGTGATCGCGGTGATCACTCGATCACCGCGATAACATGCAAATTAGATGCCAAAGTCAGTGTGTTCACACACGGCCTCTAATTCACTCTCTGTGCTTTATGTACTTATAGTGAAGCACAGAGAATGACCTGTAAGTAAAAAATAAATAAATAAAATACATCCTGTGAAAAAAAAAAAAAAAAAAAAAAGTTTCCTTTCTGATCACAGTTTGTTACCTTCTTTATGGCCCTCATTTTATTTTGTATTTTAATATTTGGAAAATAATGGGGAAAACTATTTCCCCCCCCACATTTTCCACTTTTATATGTATTTTTAATACTAAATTGTATATTATTTGTATGTATAGGGTATCAAAAGAAAGCTCCAACTGTCCTGTAAAAAAACAGCATAGAACTTGTATGGGTGCGTTAAATGGCAGAGAGGAAAATTATGTTTCAACAACCACATATTAAAAATTGAAAAATAGCTCTGGTCACTGGCCCAGAAAATCCCTGGTCCTGAAGGGGTTAATGATCATTTATGTCAACCCTTAAAATACAACAGTCAAAAAAAAAAGATTGCATGAAGTGTAGGAATTTTAAGTATCTTACTAATAAATTTATTGCATAACTCTCTCTGACATCTTGGGTCAAATAAAGGAAAATCTTACCCAAGCCCCATATCTGCCGGGGGAGGACTGGCAACTTTTGACCTGATAAACAAAATCATTTTTAAAAATGTCTTTATTTTGAGGAGAATTTAATCGTACAGCAAAAAGTAGCTACGTTAAAGATTTAAGGGACCGCTAAACAGTTTTAAAAAAAACATGTCCTGGTGGTCTGGAGTAATAGATCCACGCGGAGATTACTATCTGCTGTGTCTCACATCTGAGACACAGTAGTTCCTGGTTGTCGCACAGCCAATCAGAGAAGGGGATTCTCGCCTCCCCAGTCTTCCAAATGCGGGGTTCTCTCGCTGCTAGCGCAGAGAGAGACCCTCATTTTTGCATGGGATCAGCAGTGGGGACCTCTAGCAGAGAGAGAGCCGGTCGCCGACCAGACGGCTGTCTGCTTCCTATGGAATCATGGCAGCTCCCGGTTAGAAGATAATCTGGCGTGTACTATCAAAAGTACACGCCAGTTTATCTTCACACTAGGGACAACTAACATTTCACTTGTGCTTCTGTATTAGAAGCATTCCCAGCTCCAGACAGACTAATTGCACAGTTAGTAGAGCGGGACCTTTGCCCTGTTTGCATGGAGGTATAAAGTTCCCCTGGCCACGAGTGACACGTCAAGTTTGATGACGAGATGATCATTGGGTAATTGTACAGCTGATTCTCACACACACTAGATCCAGCTGTCGGCTGCTGCTCCTCTGATTTCCTCTCCCTGTTTGTGTTTTTCGGACAGGCGTGTCAATGAGCATGGAAGATTATGATTTCCTTTTCAAGATCGTTCTGATTGGAAATGCTGGGGTAGGGAAGACGTGCCTGGTCCGTCGCTTTACACAGGTATGTTGGTGCATTACCCTGACTCGTCTGCATCTTTCTTTTGAAAGCTTTTTTTTTTTCCTCAGACATTAACATTATTAATTAGGATCTGTTTGACCCCCATCCTGTAGCTGCGGTTGTGCAGCTAGCTGTCAGCTTCAGTTGTAATGCATATTCATGACATCATTACATCAAACTGCAAAATGCATCTTGTTGTGCAAAGACAATTAGCAATTAATGACATTTAGCGTCCATAATGATTTCATCAAGGGTAGGAGTGTAACTGGAAACTACAGGGAACTGGTGAGAACATTTTCCAAGGCCCCTCCCCTAGTTTCATACACCTTCACTTTCCACAGTGCAAGCCCCCACATCATTTATCAGTGCCAGCTTTGCCCCACATCATTTATCAGTGTCAGCTTTGCCCCACATCATTTATCAGTGTCAGCTTTGCTCCCAAACAGCTTGCCAGTGCCAGCTTTGCCCCCAAACAGCTTGCCAGTGCCAGCTTTGGCACAAATCAGCTTGCGTGTGCCAGCTTTGTAGCCAAACAACTTGCCAGTGCCAGCTTTGCCCCTAAACGGCAGGCCAGTGCCACCTTTGCACCAAACAGCTTGTCAGTGCCTTTGTGTCCCGAAACAGCTTGCCAGTGCCAGCTTGGCTCCCAAACAGCTTCCCAGTGCCAGCTTTGGACCAAAACAGCATGCGTGTGCCAGCTTTGCAGCCAAACAACTTGCCAGTGCCAGCTTTGCCCCTAAATGGCTAGTCAGTGCCACCTTTGCCCCAAACAGCTTGTCCGTGCCTTCATGTCCCCAAACAGCTTTCCAGTGACACCGTTGCACCCATACAGCTTGTTAGTACCAGCCTTCAAACCATAATTTCAGTGCCTTCCTTGGCCCCAAACAGCCCTTGCACCCATATAGCTTGTCAGTGCCATCTTTGCCCCACACCACTTACCTGGAGCAGCAGGAGACAAGGTCAGCAGTGCAGGAAAGGTGTGTTACTCTCTCTCCATGCTGTGTAAAGACTGACTCCGCATGCATGAAGTGTACGTGATGTCATTTCCTGCATGGTATAAGTCATACAAAGCGCAGGAAGAAAGGGCGTAAGACATCATTCCATCAGATAATTTATATACTTTCCTTGCCATTAGCTGTGGATTATCTGCACCTCGCTTCTTTAACAAGGGGGCACATTCAAGTGGGGCCCTCTAGAGTGTTGGCCCTCTAGCAGTAGTGACCCCTGCAAACATGAATGTTACATCACTGATCAATGGTGTAGCACAGACTGCAGAACAATAAACATTTGTGAGCCCCCCCTGACCCCACGATGGAACCACGGGGGACATTTTTAAAAATTACATTGGGGCCAGGTGCATTCCGCTGGCCCATTGCCCCATGGGAGGACCTTATAAATGGGTATTGTGGAGTCAGCGGGGCAGATCTATATATTTGGCTATATTTGCCGATATTGAGGTCTTTCAATCCTATGGATTCCCCAGGCTGATTTTTCCCTGCCCAAATATGATCCCAAATCAGCAGAAATGGCTGTTTTCAGGTCTAAATCAGATGTGTTGAGTAGCTGAATTTCAGTTCAGATCTATCTATATCGAGTAGACACTATTGTTTTTTGGTTTTACTGTATAAGTGGTAGCCTGCTACAAAAGCAATATGGCTAATACAGCAACCTGATTAAGCTCATTATATTCATACACATTATATAGGTTGCTCTAGGGACATTGTAAAATGTATTCCTGCATATATAAGTCACTTCTGTTTTATGATATTATCACCTCGTCTTTTGTCATTTTAGGGTCTTTTCCCCCCAGGTCAAGGAGCAACCATTGGAGTAGATTTTATGATTAAAACTGTGGAAATAAAAGGTGAAAAGATTAAGGTATGACGAAGCATTGAACACGAATACTTTATCACCAGAGTATATATGTGTTTGTCTGTCTACCTCTCTGTCTATCTATCTAGATATACCTTGTTTGTCTGTCTCTCAGTATACTTATGTTTGTCTGTATCTATCTATCTAGCTATCTACCTATACCTTGTTTGTCTGTCTCTCTGGATACTTCTGTTTGTCTCTATCTATCTATCTACCTATACCTTGTTTGTCTGTCTCTCAGTATACTTCTGTTTGTCTGTATCTATCTATCTATCTATCTACCTATACCTTGTTTGTCTGTCTCTCTGGATACTTCTGTTTGTCTGTATCTATCTATCTATCTATCTACCTATACCTTGTTTGTCTGTCTCTCAGTATACTTATCTGTTTGTATCTATCTATCTATACCTTTTTTTTGTCTGTCTCTCAGTATACGTCTCTGTATCTATCTCTCTATCTATCAACACCTTGTTTGTCTGTCTCTCAGTATACTTCTCTGTTTGTCTGTATCTATCTATCTATCTATCTATCTATCTATCTATACCTTGTTTGTCTCTCTCAGTATACTTCTCTGTTTGTATCTGTGTATCTATCTATCTACCTATACCTTTTTTTGTCTGTCTCTCAGTATACGTCTCTTTATCTATGTATGTATCTATGTATGTATGTATGTATGTATGTATGTATGTATGTATCTATCTATCTATCTATCTATCTACTGTTTGTCCTTAATAATACAAGAAAGGAATAGGCAATTGTGTGGACTCTGGCCGGGCATCATGGCATAAGTATATCACTAGTATATGGAGTTTAGATGCAAACTGATGTATCATATACTAGCAGAGCATCATGGGAGTTGTAGTCCACTGTACTCCTTAGTCCTAGAGGTTGCAAGTAAACAGTGACCTCACTAATGGAATTTCCGCAGTGTTTATACTTCAAGAGAATAATTTTATTTGGGAAGTCTTGGAGGAGAGAAATTCCCTGTCCTTGCTTTTAGAAATATTTTATAATAATGCAGAAATTCTTGTTATAGCAAAAGAACAATGATGTTGACAGAATTTTCGGTGATTTCACTTAAAAGATTAAGAATGTTCCGGATAAAAAGAATGTTCCAAACTAGATCTGCCTTCTCCTGGTTTAGTCAGTTGCACAATAGCTAAACAGGAAATCCACTATATCTCCCTGCCTGTGCCTTAAAACACCAGCCACTATATATATACAAAATGCATGCCATTTTATCTCAATGACACGTTGTATTGTGCTTGAGCTGGAGGTATAAATATTTACATCCTGACATTTCCCTGGGGCATCATCAGAACCTATGTAAGCAAGAATACTTTTTGGAATGGCGCCTCTTATTAGACATAAGTACTTTGATAAAGGGACACTCCAGGCATCAAACTAAGCTTAACGTATCTCTAATCTGTACTTTAGGTAACATTTTAATTCTTGCAGTAAATCATAAGTCACCACTGTCACAGTTCCCTGCTGTAGCCATCTACCAGCTGTTGCTGACATTGCAAGAGGACTTGTTCAGTCGAATAGGTTCTCTTGTACTGATCATGTGTAGAGACCAGCTTTATTAAGAAGCTTTTGTGTTTTTTTTTGCTCTCTTTTTGATAGTAGTGTGTTGGGGGTGGGTAATATAGTTTTGTTGAATCACAAAAGACAATTCCTGGGTGAGTCCAAACAACAAGGTCAAATTAGTAATGTAGATTCTATCATTTATAGCCCTGAGTGACGGATTTAAAAAAAAAAAAAACACCCAGACCCTTTTTGCTGGCATCTATATTTGATAGCACTACCTCTCTTGGCAGTGAGTTCCATAACTTGATTGTCCTTACCGTAAAGAATCCCTTCCTTTGCTGTCTATGAAATCTTCGCTCTTCCAGTCTCAGGGGGTGACCTCTTGTACATTTCTGTTCATGAACATGTCGATATAAAATCCCCACACTTGGTGCAATACTTGCGATTAACCGTAACTTAAAGGTCAGATCTTGAGCAGGGTTTGTAAAATTCTAAAAGTTTCACCGTGGAATCACAATGAAAAATGTCCCAGCTGATGGCTCCACTTTCAGAGCCCTGCTCCGCAATTGATGTCTAGAACTAGAACGCCTTATGTCAGGCGATGTGAATCATGTAATTGGGCCTTGTTGTCTAGGCTGTGAAGCTGTGCGTCACTTTCCTACAGAGACCAGGCTTGGTTCTTGTGCTCTTTTATCTGTTAGTCACTGTTTTGATAACATATTGTGCGTACAGCTCGGTCCTGAAAGGATTGAGTTGTTTTGCTGTTCAAGTTGGAATTTGCTTTTGCAAAGAGTCACTTGAGATCCTAAGGCTTCCAAAGTGTACCAGCTGGATGGTGTTATCATTGCAGTTCTTTGATTATAATTCTTTAAAATGCAGGGAAAAGCTCACCAGCTGAACTCAAAGCACAATAACGCTGAGTGCGTTCCGGCTAGATCTCGCCTGCGGGCCAATTTATCTAAAAGTAATGCTATTGTAACGGTAAGCACTAACCTCTCGCACTCTGTTGTGTGAAATAGCTGCAGATTTGGGACACAGCTGGCCAAGAGAGGTTTCGGTCCATTACCCAGAGCTACTACCGAAGTGCCAATGCGTTGATCCTGACCTATGACATCACCTGCGAGGAATCATTTCGGTGCCTTCCAGAATGGCTGCGTGAAATCGAGCAGTACGCCAACAATGAGGTCATCACTGTGCTTGTGGGTAAGTCAACATATAGAGAAGAACTTTCAGAATTTTTTTACTGTGGAATCTTTTACAGGTTGCATCCCAGAGGGGTTGGCTCAGGCCTTCATCCTTCCAATGTAGATAAAATGAGTGCCATTAAGTTAGGTAATAGTAACGTCACCTGGAGTTTTGGGCAATAGTATATATAGTGAAATTGATTTTTAAATGGAGACTGTAAATCACTCCCAGAATCACAGACTCTCTTGGAAACTTTCTTGCCCTCTATAGATGATAGGTCCCAGATAACCAGTGGCGGATGCTCCATATGTGCTAGGTGTGCGCCGCACACCTAACATGGAGCACCCGCGCTGTGTATTTCTGAAATACATGTGTATTTCAGAAATACATCTGAAAGCATTGAATTGGCAACAGTGAGTGACTCTGTTGCCGAATTCAGGGCAGCGTCGTCTTTCAGATGTAACAACGTCTCTCGGGTATTTCCGGGGGTTTGTGTGCTGGCGGTTCTCAGCACAAAAATCCCCGGAAATACACAAGAGACGTCGTGCCTCCAAATGACAGGCGTGCTCTGGGCTGGCAGCACGCCTGTCACTCAGGTGCACGATACGCCCCTGCAGATAACAGCAATAGAAATCTAGTTACAAATGCACATGCTTTGAGCATGCCATCATTATTATTTTTAACCCCTTATTTGCACGTCTGCTGTGTTTGTGTTTAGCTGTCAATTTCCTCTTTCTCATTTAATGTACCCACACATATTATATACTGGATATACATTATATAATAAGAAACTTAATTTTTTTTATTATTTTTCATAATAAGAAACTTAAATTTTAATCATATCATAAAATTTACCATAATAAAATGATAACATATTAACAAAAAAAATTTTTTTTTTTTAAACTTTAATCTGAAAAATATTTTACACATCTACAAACTGGGACACATTGTTTCTACAATTTGTTCTGAGTTAAGAAATAGCCAATGGTTATGCTAGTTATAGGGCAATAACTAAGGTAGTGTTTTTTTCCACCTATTTTCTCCTTTAGTGACCTTTTGACCCTAGCCCCAATGTTCAACATAACCCTAACATAACTATAACACAGATTTACAAATGGGGGAAAAGTAGCTTTGAACAAGCAACTGATGGCTCTGTGCAGTCCCAATGTGGGTGCCCATCCGACCTCAATGGCAAGCAGAAAATCTATTAGAACAAATCAGGGTATGATTGGTTAGACAGCTCCAGAGGAAAATAAATACTTTATTCTATATAAAAGTAAAAATGTAAGCAAAACATGAAGACACAAAAACATAGTGAACACCTGACGCGTTTTGTCTGTCTCAACGGACTTAATGGTAGGTCGGGACTCCCCCTGAGCAGAACAACCTATATTGAGGAGGAGTGGTCTGGACTCCCCCTGAGCAGAACAACTTATATTGAGGAGGAGTGGTCTGGACTCCCAACAATTTTACCCAAGCTGATTTCCCTCCCTACCCAGTTTTTTGGGTTAGCCATTCGCGTGTCCTGGCGGGGGGTCCTAAGAGAATTGGCTCCATAGCGGGAGGTGGCCCTCACAGGGAGGGCTACACTGGGTGCACTGTCCAATGGGCGGCAGTGCACAATCTCCTCAAGGGCTGGGCCCTGAGGAGTTATTTGGGAATGGTACCACCAGCTAGGAGGAGGCGGCTGGTGGTTCTTCCGATCATCGGTATATGCTGGTACTATTGCGCCTGGGGCCAATTCTCACGTTATCTCGCCAAGGAATAGGCTTATATTCTGCTAATATTAGCCTTATGTTACATTATTATTAATGATGTTGGTTTCAAGTGTGATATATGTTACTAAATGTGTTATAAAGTTTATTCAAGTATAATAAGTCATTACAGTGTGTTTGGAAATAAACGCTGTGGCCTTCGGATTCCAACCTGTGTGTTGAGTCCTTTATTGGGCGGGGGGGATATGTTCCCGGTGGGTTTCCCTAAGTAGATGGTGCCTAAGTCATGACTCAGTGTTGAAAAACACGTCAGTTAATAATTTTAATTGTCCTTTAAGAACAGCAAAGTATCATTATATACAGAAAAAACCTTACATCATCCAGGCATGTATTTGGTAAAAAGCTAACTGCATTTCATTGTATTAAGCTCTGTAACTTGTTATATTTTTCTTTACAAAAAAAATATATGATACAGTGCAATAATATATAGTGTGATTAAAATGATACCATCTCCAGGTACAAAATGATCACTAAGTGCAGTTGAGTACTTTACCATAAGGTTAATAGACTCTCAATTTTCAAAGAACCGTTTTTTCTCTTTTGTATTGTATTGTGATTGGAGAATTAGATGCCTTTTCAGCCTCACAAAGAAATAGGTTATTTATTTATTTTTTTGTTGCAGCAGAATCCATCTGTTGGAGGATTTATTTTTTTTAGCAATGGGCACAAACAAACCCTATTGTATTTGAAGCATGACCATTAATCTCATATCTGCCAACATCTATGACAGGCAAAGTAACTCGATGTCACATGATGCCACATATAGGTAGGCAATTCCTCCTAAGGTATTGGTACCGGGTATCTGGAGCTCACATATTTACATTTAAGATCACTTAAGTGTAAACAATGCTATAATATTATCGTTAGTGGCGCAGTGGCGCATATACCGTATTTGCTTGAATATTAGATGAGTTTTTATTTTTCAGCGCACAAGCTCTGGAAAAAAATCCCTTGACTTATAGTTGAGTTTGTCTTATAATCAGACCTCAGACAGAGGTCCCCCCCCCCCCCCCCTCCCAGAGCTGCAGGAGTCCTAGATCCTCCTCGCAGGCAGCTGGTGGAATTAATCAGTGCTGCTTTACTAGTTTGGTAAAATTTAAAAATGGATGTGACCCAGGAATCTGAATGATGTAGAATGCGTCGGCAGGTAAGAACCGTTAGGCCTGTCTAGTGTTCCCGTTTAGTCCTCTGCCTTCCCTTATGTTCAGGAAAGCCTCATTCCAATGCATGCTTCTGTAATCCCGATTCAAACAGTGCATGAAATGTATGCCCAGCCAGACGTCTGATATTTCAGTGATCTGATCATATCTTTTTATGTAGCGCTTTTCTCCCAGTGGGTGATACTTTTAGCACAGATTCTTCAAATTAACAGCTGAATATTAGATTATGTTATTACCCAACTTAATGGTACTCCTTTATTAACATCTGAAGGATGAAAATGAACCTGCATCCCTGAGGTTTGAACAGTACCACAGTGTGAGTAGGGGAAATTTGGAGTGGTCCTTCAAAGCTAAGAGATGACCATTAATAAAAATTTTTTTTAGAAATGTTCAGGTTTGCTTCCCTTCATTGAGTTCTTTTTTCTAGACCAAGGTGACCTTTTAAAGGGGCACTGAAATGTTATTTTATTTTATTTTAAGTAAGTAGTTTAGAGACCCTCCAATGCGCATAGATTGGCATGCACCAACGACTATGCTTCCCTGAGAAGCTGGCATCTATGTCTGGTCGGCAACTGGCTCTTTTTTTGCCGATCTTTTAAACTTGTGATTGCTAGAGGAGACCGTAACTAGCAGAGAGTGAGAGGGAGAGAGAGACCCTCACATACAGCAGAGCCTCTGATCTGATTGGCTGAGCACATGCTAGTGCGCCAGCCTATAGATCAGCTCTTCCTCGGCTCTGTGGCTGAGCCAAGAGTAATTCTGCAGGTATCTCTGAAGATACAAATCAGGTTTACTAAAGAGAAGGGACACTCGGGTTTTAACCCTAGCTTCTTCTAAGAAAGCAAGTGTTAAAAAAAAATTGCTTCCCTTTATGGTTTGTTAGAATTGGTGCCCCCCTCACCGATTACGTGTAGGTTCTATACCGTTAAGAACTATAAATTGAAAGTAAAGCACAATAATATTAAGTTGTGCAGCGGAAGTGACTAAAGCTCCAAATGATACATAAGGGGGCCAGCATCCGCCCAGAACAGGTTAGATCTTAAAGCCAAAGATTTTCTCAAAACTACATAATAACATGTGTACTTTGACACAGTGGTGGCTAAGCATGATAGCCATCAAAAGGGGCAAAATCTCCATTTTTTAAAAAAAAGTTTTTTAACAAGGTAGCTTTTTTTCCAAATTATCTTTTATTTTTTTTTCTCAAGTTTTTTTTCTTCTCTTCTTTCTCCATTCCAGGTAATAAAATTGACCTAGCGGAGAGAAGGGAGGTCTCCCAGCAGAGGGCAGAAGAATTTGCAGGGACCCAAAACATGTATTATTTGGAAACATCGGCCAAAGAATCGGACAATGTAGAGAAGCTCTTCTTGGACTTGGCTTGCCGTCTGATCAGTGAGGCGCGGCAAAACGCACTAGTGAACAATGTAGACTCCTCCCTTCCCGGAGAAGGGAAAACCATCAGTTATTTGAACTGTTGTAATTTTAACTAGGAGGACCCCGACGCAACTGTTGATTTGGAGAAAGAAAAAAAATAGCTCGGCATGGGCTGAGATCTCTTCTCTGTCCGCAGGATGTTCCTGTAATTTTGACCCCAGCCCTGGGTCAGTTTAAGAACGGAGGACCGCATGCTTTCTTTCACCCCCCCCCCCCCCCCCTGCAGGTCACCATAGCAAGATGGTGTACGGTTTGGTGGAGAATAATATTTTTGATTTGCCTCTTCGCTGCTATAGGTGTCCTTCTGCGAGGGGTCCTTTCTGACAACGGGAAAATTTAACTTGAGCAGACCTCCGTAAGGATGCAATTAGACAGTACACGCCTGCTTAGGGCTTCTTCTTCTTCTTTTTTTTGTTCTTTTTAATTCTTAGAAAAATGCATTTTTAAGGACGTGGGGAGGGGGGAAACAAATGTTGTGCGTTTGTTGTAATGCGAGAAAAGTTCACCTATACTTGGCATCTTCTGTTTTTGATTTTTTTTTTTATGCTCGATTCGGGGATTCGTATATTTTCAAGGCTATCGGAGATTTTTTTTTTTAACCCATCGCGTTTTATAGATCAATGGTGTTGTACCTGCCTAATTTAGAACTTATACGTTGAGTGTTGGAATGGTAATGCGGCATATTGCCATGGGCTTCTTGCTCTCTAGAGGTCAAAATCAAATGATTGGCAATTTCCTCTCCGTTTAGACAGGTCAAACACGGATTTATGTTTTGGCTCTGATTTCCCTGAAAGTAAAATAGAGGGGATTGACAAGGGAATTTGAAACCTCAGATCCGTGAGCTGAATGGGGAGAAATTTTCCAAATCAGCTACTTTGGCCTACAAAAGCTACAAAATTCCTTTCTCAATTCCCAGTTTAATGACACACCTATATAGATCGTCCAGTCACACAAAGCTCAATGGGAGTTGCAGGTGAGTAGAAGTGAGAGGAAGATTTTAGGCCATATTTATCAAGACAAAACTGGTGCTATTTTAGGAAAAAGTTCTAAAGTAGTAGTAACCATGGATACCAATGGATTACTATGGCAGTTTGCTCCAAATTTAGCACTTTTTTTTTTAAATAGCTCTTGTTTTGCCATAATAAATCTGGTCCTTCATGTATTGTGCAGGGCCAACCCTGGGGAATTCCTCCTGCTAGAACAGGGGTCCCCAAACTTTTAAAAATCGTCTCTCCCTTCCAATCATCAAAGTCTCATGCCCCCCCCCCCCCCCCGCATGTCAAGCCCTATTGGTATATTGTCATCGATGTTGGTGTTGGATAGATACCCTCTATCATCTGTTGTTTCCTTTTCTTTGCCCCCTCTTTGTGAGCCTATCCCTAAAGAATACCCAGACACCCTGCCTGAAGTATACGTGACACCTGGGGACATCACATGCACCCCCAATCGTTGGTGATTCAACAATGCATTATGCAGGGCCAGTTAACCTCTTTTAACAGAATACATACAATCTCACTTGCACCCCCCACCTTTCAGGGAATAGACTCCAACGACATTCCACATCATCCCAGTCTGGCTTTGTAGGCCCTAGCCTGGCATTGATAACACAAAGACAAAAAGTAATGCAGAATAAGATAGAAAATGGGGTGACGGCAAAACACTGTTTGCTGCCTTTATAAAGTCTTAGATTCTTGCTTTTTTTTTTTTAGATGGCAACAAAAGAATCTATTTTTCTTTTTGTAGGATAAAAGAAGGGAACCATGTCTATGATCACCCTAACCGTAACTCTCAAATACTACAGCAAATCCCATCCACTTAAACAGGCTGAAAGCTTGTGCTGTAATGAGTACTGATGGAACCCATTACCCTGTACAGAAATATAAACAAGACATTGAATTTCTCTTTCCATTATCTGTAAAACTAAATGGAAATCATAAACACACAAAACTCGCACATTGTCAATGAAAAAAAGGTTATCTTTATCAGTTACCCAGAATGACCCCCTTCCTAACAAGCCCACCTATTTTACATACCTGTGGTGGGCGGCATTATTTACAATCAACATTTAATTCTCTCGGATAAAGGAAAATGTCACAAATAAAGTCCTTTTCCACATAATCAGAGTGATTGGCCTTGGTCTCTAAAGTATTCTTTGTTTTTTTAAGCAGAAATTGGCCAGACTAGATGGTGACACATTATATGTTTCCATACTTACCAATTGCAGTAATAAGATAGAAGTCTCTCAGTGGTGGATCTAGGCAAAATTCAGGTGCCCCATCACCCCATTACATGCCCTATCACCCACATTGCACACACATTAAATGCCCCATCACCCCCATTACATGCCCCCATCACCCCATTACATGCCCCCATCACCCCATTACATGCCCCCCCACGTCCAGTACATGTCCCCATCACCCCGGTTAACTGGAAGGAGCTAAAGCTTGCTGAACGGTGAGGGAGGGAGCGAAAATGTTTGTAGCACCAGAAGTGTGCTTTAACACCCTCTGGCAAAGTGCCGCCCTAGGCGAGTGCCCTGTTTGCCTTGTGGAAGATACACTATTGAAGTCTCTGTACCTTATATACTAGCAAAGCATCCCACACTGGGAGCTATTCACTAAAAGGTGAGTCGCAGGTGAGATGAACATTTCATCTCCAAAATGTACCTACACATTGGACAAACCTGGTGAGTCCCTGCACAGTGTATAGCTAAACTGGGGAGATGAAATGTTCATCCTTTTAGGGAATAGCTCCCACATATATTGCAGCTATAGGACGTTAGGTACCGGTGAGATCTCTTCACTGTTTAAAGATGTAACTATACATTGTGCCAATTAAGTTCTCCTAGCAGGGGAAAGTTACCAGGTTTGGCCCTGCATACATAGTCAGTGACTTCAAATGTTCATCTAACCTCAACTCACCTTTTAGTGAATGGCTCTAATCTGAGTTGTGCAACAGAGTAGATGGCAAAATGGAACATAGAGAGCACGATAAACAAGCAATAGTAAACCAGAGATAACAGAATGGTCTACTCAATACAGAGAGAATTGCAAAGAATTTAGACAAGATTTCAAAGTTTAGACAATGTAACCGAGTTGGAAAAATTCTCCAATTCCCGCAATTCTCTCTTTATTGAGTAGACCATGCAGCATATTAACCCATTAATTACAAGGCTCTGGCAGGCTGACATTATAGAGTATGGAAAGGGTTTTATAGGAATGTCAAAAATTCAGACATGTATTTTAAAAGTTCTAGGTCTTTCATTTTTGTTTTTTTTACAAAAGTTTTAAGTAGAAATGCTTCAAAGAAAGAGCACAAATAACGTACCTTATTGAGCCACCTTTGCTCCGTCAGGGGGCGGACATGTCTCTGTCAGGGGGCGGACATGTTGTTTAGAATATTGGGTCAGCAGGGTCAGATCTTCCTTTATCTGAATCCCAAGATTCTAAACAATGGAACAGGCCTCAATAATGTATATTATTTGTATTCCCTCATTAAAGCTTTTCTATTCAAAATTCCTGTACTTGATACAATCTTTCAATTAAACATAAGTTCATATTTTGGTTACAAAAAAAACTGTTAGCACACACATTTCATATCCAAGCATTCAGGTTTATCAAGGCAAAACAGGTGATTTTTTTTTTTTTAAAGTGCTAAATTTGGAGCATTTCAATGGTTATTACTACTAATTTAGCACTTTTTCCTGAAATAGCACCAGTTTTGTCTGTTTAAAAATGAACTTTCGCTTTCTAAATCAACAATAACAGCACAGCCAGAATTCTAATAATGGTCGCTGACACGAAAATGCACATATGGGAATAGAGTAATGGCAGCCCCCATTCTGCTACGAGATACATATGTTTTAGAGTTAAAATAGGTAACTCCTATAGCTTTTACATACTTATCTAACTTGTCTAAGTGTGCTTTCTCTTATATATAAGCTAAATTTAAGTTGAAGCATTATTGTTTAAAACCGTGATTAAATGTCAGAACATCAGGATAATAAGCCAAAACAGAGCATTTTTTCAGGTTTTTTTCCTAGGCTCCTTCTTACCATAACATATGTACAGTTATAATGTAAGATAGGTCACTTTAAAGGCAACATGTTTCTATTTATTTCCAGAATTTAATTGTTCAGTGGGGGAGCAGACAATTGTCACTAGCGCACTGACTTTTACATTATGTGTCACAAGCTTTCAGTAGATATTTGATGAATGGTTTATTATATGTTTTCTATTGTTGCTTTAATATTTATACGCCTGCATTTGAATGATAAACAAAAAACTTTAACGCACAAGAACCGTGTGAAACAAGATTGTAGCTGGTAGCCTTAAACGATACAGTGCTTGGGACATTCCTGCAATGGAACCGTCCATTTTCCTGTCACTTGTTTTATAATGATAGGCTGCTACTTGTGTTTCCATTAGCATTGTGTCTGGGTTAAATGAGTTGTTTTAACCCCTTCATGACGCTAGGTGCTTGCGTCCCAAACAACGCAAGCACCAAAACATCACAAATTGTTCCTGGCCACCGGAAAGGTGATCGGTAGCCAGGAACACTCTGGCAGAGACCCGATAAGGGTCTTAATAGACCCTGTGGGTCCCTGCCAAAAGATCGCGAGACCTCCGGACGTCACGTGTGACGTCACGGAGGCGTGCCTGAACCGGGAAGTTCGGGCACGGCGCGATTTAGAGAAATGTAGCCGGTGTTCGCTTTGAGCACCGGCTACATTTTCCCTGTCGGACTGAGGCCACTCAAAGTGGCCTCAGATGACAGGTGGGATCCCGCTGCAAGTGCCTGCAGCGGGATCTGAAAACAGCTCATCGCGGGGAGCCGCGATGAGCTGTTTAACAAAGGACGTTCTATGCCGTCCTAACGACTTTAAGGCGTCCTAACGTCACGAAGGGGTTAAGCACAGTGGTGTTATTTTATAATATATTGCTCTTCAAACGCTTGTTTCCAAAATAGTCTGAGGCTCCCATTTATCCTCCACTGTGCTGACATTTATTAGCTATTAAAGAATGTCTAAAGTATTAATTTTTTTTCATCATACTTTTAAACTTCCTGTGATCAGCAACGACTATTAAAGAAACATAGATTATAAAAAATCATAACAGCACTTACAATGCACGAACCAGTCATAAAACACACATAACAGCCTATTATTATAGACTTACTAGGAAGGGGATGTGCCTAGTCTAAGGTGACCAAATGAAGAGAACACTACATTGATTTTACTGTCTTGTTGTATGCATTTTCCATAATTATCCCCATTATGGTTGTTCTCCTGTCCTCATAACCTAGAGGTGTGAACCTATTTGCTTTCAGCATGAGAAGGCGGCGATGACTAACCTTGGCATTGCAGATGTATTGAAACCAAAATAGGATTGTTCTTCTCGGCCAGCGTTCAACGGCAAAGCTGAACTGTCAGCGCTGTAACTGCTGAGGTGAAATGGCCGCCAAGAGCAGCCCTACACCCTTTAAACACTACATGTACCATGATGCTTAGCCTGCCTTTTGCCTCATTTAGTTCCCGAACAACTGCAGTGCCAAGGTTAGCTGTTTTTTTGTTTTGGGAGAGACATAGAGCCCCCCTGAAACTAAGTTTGTACAGACCACAGTAGTTTGTGTTTTGCGCACTCCTCTATAGCTATGTCTAGAAACAAAACAGTATAAGTAAAACAGTTTCCAAAGCTATCCGCTCTTAGCTGGATTAACTCAATTATGTATGCCTCCCGGCGTCACCAACCGAGACAGACATTCCTCTGAGTGTGCGTTACTAATGAGCGGTGACCACCATTTTGGCGAATCTATTCCATTTTTTTTGTTGTTGAATGTAGATAATGCAGCTCAGCTCAGATTTCATTCCTTTGGCTGTGAAACATCCCTTTTTATTTTATTTTTTTGTAATATACTGCGATATTTCTAGTGTTGTAATGGAACCGGCCGATGTACACGTTGCTGGTTTTTTTTTTTTAATAGTTAAACAATAATCTGATCCTATGAAATGTGATTTTTCAGCAGACAGGATTATGGCAACCAGAGTCTGGCCTCAGTGTTAGAAGACTGTTTCTAATAACTTATTGCATTTGTATGTACTGTAGTACAGGTACTGCCAGATCTGTGCTTTAATTCAACTAACAGGAAAAATTGTAGTGAAAATTTACTGCTGAATACCAGTTTCTTTGCCTGGCACTTTTTTTTTGAGAATTATGTGTTCACTTAAAACTGTTTTATTAACAGTGTTTGTTTTCTTGAATTATGTTTGTATGATGTACCATTTCTCATTTTATTGAAGCACTTGTAGCGCTTCACCATCTCCGTTTCACCAACTTTGTACCCTTAACGGATGGTGTTACAATCGACGCATTGAGAGGTTATTGCAGGGGTGGGGGGGAAACACAGAATCGCTGCATTAAACACCGATGTCAAAAGCTGTAAAATGAAGGACTCCCAAGTTTGAAATAAATGCTTTGATAAAACCTTAATACCTTGGGAACTGTACATCTGAACAACTTCAAAAACCATTCTAGTCATCTTAAAGTGGCCCTCCATTAATCAAACATTTAGATTTTGCCCCCTCTTTAAAGGGTCTTCTGACACTGTTTATACTATGAATATAGAGACTAAAAGATGATCAAAAGCTATATTGTGTCCGCAGAATATCAAGCCAATTAATTAATTAGGATAGTAATGGATTTTAAAGCCTTGCTTATACTGTTTATATAGAGAATGATCAAAACAATGAGGAAAACATTATCTATACACTGTGTTGGCAAAATTGCCAGCAAATGCATAAAATAAAAATATGTTTAAATGTGCCTGGGGTGTCTAATGTTTATGACATCATCGGTGTCTTGATATGCAAATGACCTAATTATCAGTGGGAAAAACGTAATTTGCATATCAGGCCACAGGTGATGTCATAAACAAGTGACTCCACAGACACGTTTAAAACACATTTTCTCTTAATTTTGCATATTTTTTGGGTTTCCCCCCTACTTCCACAGTCTAAACAATGTTTAGATGCCTTTTATCATCTACTAAAATGTGGAGCACAACTTTAATACTCCAGAACCATATTTACCCCCTCTCCATTTTGAAAAGAAATGTAAACCTTGTTATTAAAATGCCTTTTTGCAATGAAGATAATTGACATAAATGTTCAGATGTGTTATCTAACTACATTTGTGAACACATTCCCAGTATGCAAGCACTTGCATGAAATCCATTTTTTTTTTTTAATTAAAGATAAATTTGAGCACAGGTTAGTCAATAGTCCATGTAACTGAGAAACTGGTCAACTCACCTGTTCTCAAGAATGATAACCGTACAAAACTGTCCTGTTACAATTGCTGCTTGAACGCAGGTTTGAGAGCTCCTGTGGTAATACATTGTGCAGACAAATTCCTGTTTTTATTCGTTTTGCTTTTCTTATCTTCTGGGATGTTTTTACAATGTCGTCTCTCTATGCATTATTTCTCAATGTTGATACGTTTATTATTTTCGAAAAGATGCTATCATCGAGTAACAATTAGACTGCAAAAATGTTCAACGCTCTATAATCCCACAGTTTTATTTCCTTTTCCATTGAAATCATTAACATGTGTAACCTACAAACGTCAACCGATTTTGAACAAAAGTGAAACCCTCCATATTATCTCCTGTTCCGAATGTATCCGTTATCTAACTAGGTTTTTTTCCCTCTTTAATGCTGTATTATTTATATTGCTTTTCATCACAGTTGTCATTTTTTTTAAATATATATAAACATAAAAAAAAAAAATGATCACAATGGCCTTTGTGAGGAGAGACTAATCATTTCTGTATTCGTTCGTTTGTCACATATGGAAAACCAGTTCATTTGCATATCAAGCCACAGGTGATGTCATAAGCAGGTGACTCCACAGAACACATTTTCTCCTAATTGAGGCATCTGCTTGCAGTTTTTCTAACACAATCTATAGATCATTTTCAGTTTTATTCTCTACAGGAAAAAAAAACATTGTTTAAGATTGTATAACTTGCCCGGTATTCCAATTGTTGTCTTTTTGTCTTGTACTCCGTTCCCTTCTAAATATCCCCACACCAGCATTCCAGTGTCATACCCTTTAATATAATCAGAAGTCATTTAGAAAGAAATTCAATTTCATTTTTCTGGGGCATTACGGACCTTATTATACAAACACCGAAGCCGAGGTCTTACATTTGAGTCTATTAATAATTCAGCGAGGGACATCAATGATAATGGAGTGTCCCCATCTTTTATTCAAATTCTCAATTTGATTTTATGCAAATCACTTTTAAAGTTGAAACATAACCGAGACAAGGGTCCCTCGCCTCAAATTGGCTAAAGTCCACTCTGGTAAAAAAAGAAAAAAATGCAGATAATATCAGGAGTGTTTACCTCTCTAGCTGGACCAGTTAGTAAGATGTCAGCCGTAGAGGGCTTCTAAAAATCCAAATAAAAACATATTAAAATATGTGAAAGCCTCCCACCGACTCCGAGAGATTGTGATGGGCAGATTATTATAGTCCATCATGCTTGCCCGTAGGCTCAGCCCTATTTGTTCTTCAGAAAAGCCTTGTGTTTGCCAAAATCACAGGACTGTTTCTAGGCTGCCTGGTAGAAGTATTGGGTATCTGTTTAGACTATGCATGTCTGACCGCCATATGTAGGTGGTTATGTACAAAAAGTCCCACTCATGGAAGTGTTGGGTAGGTCGCAAAAAGACTCAACTGCTATCTCTTTTTTAAAACAGTTATAGTTCCTTTTTTATACATATACATCTATACATTCTTGTGCAGAAAAATAGCCTCTGCCAAAATGGCTTTTTTTTTTATTATACATGGAGTGTTTTGGATCTGATCAAGGGTCAGTTATGTTGATGTGTTGGTCCAAATTAGTTAGATAGGATACGTGCACGGAGAGAAAAGACACTGACACACTCTGTGGAGTCAACGCAAATCTCTACTTTATTAAGTGCGACACAGCTGATTATATACTTCAAGGATATAGGTGTGGAAAGCTATTATGTTACCAATTGATTGGTTATAAGGATGAATGATTGACAAGCTACGCCGTTATGCAAATGTGAAGGTTCTCTTAGCTAAGCTACGTAACAGGATGCAGCTGCATCCTGTGAAGCAACATCTCTTTCTGTTAAGCACAGCAATTTTCTGCATTATGTCAGTTTCTTAGCAAGCAAGTGTCCATTTTGTCTTATACTGCCATGACAGTCCCCCCTTGGATCACTTGATTGCAGACTATCCCTATTACCTAGCTCATCTGTCCCAATGTGCCTCGGAACTCTTTTCTTGCTGCACGTTAGACGAGTGATGGCTTGTCCATCACCCCCCTTGTTACAGACTTTGCACATAAGGAAGTCAGATGCTGTCTCTATCACAGAAACATTTCATGTTATGAAGGGGGGGCTGTAAGGGATCTCGCATTCTCCACCAGGCCATCTTCTTCATACCCGTACATTAACATGATTGGTTTGTCATCGATTGGAGACAGGACTTTTTCTTAATACAAGGTATTAGACAACACGTGATAACACATAATATGGTCATTATTATAACAATCATGATACCCAACTGTACCAGGGCAGACTTCCATCCTTTGAACCACCCAAAATATTGGTCCCAGGGGTCAGGAATACCTGAGTTACGCTTCAATTCTTCAGATAAATCGGTCAACTTCTTAATAGCAAGGGTGACCTTACCATTTGGCCCAGTGTTACCAGGTATGTATGTGCAACAGGTTTCACCAATCATTTTACACACTCCTCCTTTCTCTGATAAAATCATATCTAAAGCTATTCATTTTTGGAAAGTCATTAGAGGTAGCTTCTAATTGTTCTGCTACATCTTTTAGGGTGTCTCTTGTATAATTCACAAATCTCTGTTGGTTATAATATATATAACTGATCCAGTCAACATTCTTGTTTACAGTGATTATCAAGGAGAAAAAAACTTTTGAATCCTGCTGCTACCTGGTCTCTAACTTTAATCTAATCTGGGATCCCCCTAGGAACTCCAATAACATCTATATACACATGGGGATCAAAGCTGGCTTGGGGTGCTCTTCTCTTTTTTTTTTCTGGTTGGGTTTAGTGCCCCTACTGTGTGCGTTGTATGATTATATAAAAAACACCTATAACTACTATTATTAAAACAAAACACTTAACTATCTTCTAACCATGAGCATAAGTCCAATGAAAACCTGTGGCCTACTTGAGATCTGTGACCACTTATCTTATATTATTTAACGACTGTAAAATAAAATTAGAATGGTCTGATAAAATAAAACAGCATATTCAATCAAAAATACCACATCCATAATAAAACTTATAATAACCGACTATGGCTGTCCTGTTTTACCAGACTGCCTCAGGACAATACTGACTAGGTTTAGACTTTTGGCGACTGAGCAGACCATGGCTTCGTTCCGCAGAGATATTGGACTTTTTCTCTTAAATATGGAAGGCCTGCCATAACTATCTAAATATGTTACATAATGGCATTACCTGATGACCCAAAAAACACATATGAGCACAAAACTAAATTAAATATCTATTGTTCATTGCTTCTCGTACCCTGCCTAATAAAACCCCTAAGGTTATTAGTTAGCAGTTCTCTAAAACCAATAAATGCATGTAAAAAAATTAATAAATAAAACATATTATTCCGGAGTTTGCTATTCCCCAGGACTGTTGTTGACTAAATACTTTAAAGTGACTTGGAGCAAAACTGAACATACATTCAGAACACACAAAATGGCATGCATTCAGACATAAAACGTGAGTCAGACGAAATGACAGCGGACAAAACAATATGGTCTCCCATCCACGACATGACTCCAGAGGCCCCTACAGTCCATATAATATTCATACTGTTCTCCCCTTTTATTCTTAGAAATTGACATTGTCTGTTTTTAAGGATAACCATCAGGAGTTGCCTGGTCAACATAATCATTGTATCCGAGGTGATAAGGCACACTTCCTCGATTTCACACATTTGTAGGTCATCCAGCTTAATTGCACTGTAAGCTTCCATAATGGGGAATATCTGAGCAGTGTCTTCCAGTGTTCACGTAGGGGCATGGTGTCAGTGGTCAGGATGCACTTGAGGATGAGACCCTTGAAACAAACAACATAAACACAGACAATTAGCAACACTGATCTCACACATGCCAAACCACTTACAAGTTTCGCTCCAAGTGATCCTAGCCAATTTCCCAGTCCCAGGGGATCTCACGGATTACTTGTGGACACTTTTTTAACCTATTCCTTAAATCCATAATCCTTCTTGATTAAACTCTCTTACAAAAACTAACTAACTTATTTCATAATATCAGATACATTTCCTGAAATTTTATATACTGTCTACACAAAATTCCACAAACATATTATCAAAATACAATTTCTTATGGGTCGACTCATTGTGTTTGGTAGAGTCAGTCTGCAAAAATTCACTATACTCTAAACATACCTGTAATATCACAATTAAACAAATCTTTACCATAAAAATAAAAAAAAATCATCAATAACAATTTTATACATCTATACTCAATGAAAATATACTTCCCAACAAAGATGATCCGTTGTATCTGTTGCAGACTCCTGGGTGATTTGTTTACGAGTTATCCTTAGGGTGAAGACTCAGCTTATGTTGGCTAATGATCAGGGTTTATTATGCCCATCAAAATACTAAATTGCTGCTCCTTTGTTGGCCTGTTTGTCAGTACAGGAATGTGCTTTACGTAAATAACGTGGATCCAGGAGTTGATTTGAACAACTTTCACAACAATATTCCGATAAACTTTGTGAGAATCCTGTTACATGAGTTGGAAACTTTTTCTTTAGAAATAATTATGATCAGCATTAGATTCGTTGGTGCACTTTGAACTTGTCTTTTGTTGGCTGTACAGCTTTAATCTATATGAAAATAAAACTCGAAAAAATTCCAGTTAGTAACATGCAATATTTGACTAAACATCTTCAATTATTTGATTTGTGTCTCACATTTATTTTGCAGTCTCTAATCTTATTAATCTTCACATTAAAATATAATTAAAACATATTACTGCTAGTCTGTGTTGCAATATAATTATAAAAACTCGTCAAGCTGAACCATTCTTTTGTTCTTGAAATATTATTACTCCTTTTATAATCATAGTTCAATCAACTGATCATGTGAGAATATGTTCTCATACATAATAATCATGTATCTCTTTACCATTAGGACATATACTATCATGATTAGACTATTTAACCATAGCACATAACACATAGAACTTCTCAATAACTAACAGTAACAGTAATTCTGGCCCGTTCTCCCCCTCCCTTCACAAAAAGAAGAAGTAATAATTTTGCAGCCGCTGCTACAATTCTCTTATCTGCAAATAGACTGTCAGAGAGAAGGGGGGCTTCTGGGGAAGCTTTCTCTCAACTTCACCATTAACTCCTACAACTCCAACAACACAATTTGTCTGTTTATAACACGACACTAAAAGCATTACATTAAAAACTTGTCTTGCATCTAAAACTTTAAACAACTTCTTAATATTCTCTCACCATGTATCACATGGGGTACTTTACCTTAATAATAACAATAATTAGAACACAACAAATTAAGATTTCATCTTTGCACGTGTGTGCGTGTGTTTACTGTATATAAATGTGATAGAATGCAAACACTATCTCTGTGTCTATTTAAATACGTATTGCTCTTTACCTAGCAATCTAACATCCCTATAGTGTGAATGTTATATTCATATAACACCAACAGTGTAAGTAGCGCTGTACACAAATTCTAGTCACACTAAAAAGATAAAACTATTACAGTGTATGCAAGTTACCACAGATTATATTGGATGGGCAGGGAGTTGCTTTAAGACACTAATCAATACTTTTCAGCATAAACTAACAGTTCTGCCTCTTATTGCTATAAATACCGTTATTTCAAATTTTATCCGAAAGGCTAAAAATGCCGTATTTTGGTGACCACTCTGGTTTGAGTAATTTAGGAGATACGTACTCTCTACTCCACTAATTGTAAAACACTTTCTGTTCATCCATGTCTACTAGTATAGGGAATGGTTCCCTCATCCTCCTTCTCCTCCCCTTCATCATCCTCAGCCACCCTCAGCTGGGTTATAGGAGGTGTACAGAAAATACCATCTGGATTAATCATTGGATACAGGTGCTGTACCATTGGAGCGGGCTGGACAGGAGGGTAGGGGTTAAGGGGAATTAAAGGTTCAGCCGTGGGAGTCAGCTGAGGATAAGATGGCACCGCTGCTAGGGCTTGGGGGACGTGTTGGGAAACTATATAAAGATGTGGCTATGTGGAGCACACGTAAAACACGTCTCTCTGGAAGAGGGGTTTTTCCGATCACATACGGAGCAAGTCCATCTTCCTTCTTTTTTGGCGGCGCCATTTTAGGGCGGTGGCTGCCCGGATTCCGCTACTTTGCTTGGTTTACAGTAAAATCTATTTGAATCTTTGTCAAATTTTTGTTTTCCTCCTGTCCTTTCAAATTCTTTACTACAGTCAAACCACACCTTGACTGCCTTGCAACAGATTGTCATCTGTTAATTTGCCTCTTTTGTCATTAAACAATTGTTTCCATGTAATACTACACAATTTACCACCTTTACATACACCATAACATTTTTCTAACCTCGGTAGGCACTTGGCAAACCGTTTTCCTCTTTTTGTCCACCACGTACTGCTCAGGCAAGCAGTAACCCTTCGGGACACTTATATTGTTACCCATTTGCCTCCATCAATTTCTGGGACTTGTCCGCAACTTAGTCTTATGACCTCCTGACATATATTTTGTATATTTTGTTGAGTTAGAGCTGGACACGTATAATTCTCTGTGACTATACGCACGTGTAGTTCTCCGTGACTAGAAGCAGCCCACTTGGGCTTACTCTGACCGCCTCCTCCCGTCTGTCCCCACGGGTAGACAACCAGGCTGACCCGTGGTACAGGAATTTTGAGGTGACTTATTATTATACGGAAATATATGTCAGTCACTCAATATGTTTAAAACATATGGGGGGTTCCGTAACTTAATCTTGTGATTCACCATATACTACGTATATTTTGTTGAGTCAGAGTTGGACACGTATAATTCTCTGTGACTATACGCACGTGTAGTTCTCTGTGACTAGACGCAGCCCACCTGGGCTTACTCTGACCGCCTCCTCCCGTCTGTCCCCACGGATAGACAACCGAGCTGACCCGTGGTACAGGAATTTTGAGGTGACTTATTATTATACGCAGATATAGGCTAGTCACTCAAAGTTCTCCTCAGAATATACAACACATCAAGATATTATCAACATATGGGGATTCTTACTGTCATGCCCACACGATGCCTCTGGCTGGCGTCACATCCTCCCTCGGACAGATATACGAAGACTACATCAAGTGACACATGTAGGTAAGATGATAAACTTCCTCACCTCAATCACGGGCTGCAGTCCCGGTGTCTGTTGATGTGTCTCGCCTCTGTCCGATGGTTTGGGGGGTGTCCCGCCAGGAGGTCTCTCGTGTGCCCCACGTTGGGCGCCAACTGTTTTGGATCTGATCAAGGGTCAGTTATGTTGATGTGTTGGTCCAAATTAGTTAGATAGGATACGTGCACGGAGAGAAAAGACACTGACACACTCTGTGGAGTCAACGCAAATCTCTACTTTATTAAGTGCGACACAGCTGATTATATACTTCAAGGATATAGGTGTGGAAAGCTATTATGTTACCAATTGATTGGTTATAAGGATGAATGATTGACAAGCTACGCCGTTATGCAAATGTGAAGGTTCTCTTAGCTAAGCTACGTAACAGGATGCAGCTGCATCCTGTGAAGCAACATCTCTTTCTGTTAAGCACAGCAATTTTCTGCATTATGTCAGTTTCTTAGCAAGCAAGTGTCCATTTTGTCTTATACTGCCATGACAGGAGTGCGCTGGCGCTATTGGTGTTATTTGGCGCATTTGTATATGTAACCCCCTAGATTCAACGCAATGCTGCTTGTGCAAAGGTAGCAGTCATGGCGGGATAGACCCGAATTTGACGAGAGAAGACCCCCCCCCCCAAAAAAAGGCAACTTTAATTCATATACCTGTTAATATTGGTGGAATAGTGCCAGAGATCTAGCCCTTCTTATTTTTAAAAGGAAATATTTTTTACGGCAGCTGACATGTCAAATGTTAAGAATAATGATATTATGTCACCATTGCAGCGCCAAGGGTTAAAAAAATCATTTAGCTGGGGTTAGGTGTATTGGTAGAGCTAGGGATGGGAGTAGGTGCAGAGAGTCCAAGGGTGCAAGGAACTCTAAGGCAGGTTCTGTTGGTAAGGGCATCGACCTCGGGCTTGCCCATAGCTGAAAAGCGAAAACCAAGACCCCAGATCCCTACAAGCAATACATTTCTCTATAAAAAGGTCATATATAGAATTGTTTTGCAAAACATACTATCAGTCTTTTATCTTTTCCTACAAAATGAACATGTTTACAGTTTTATTGACTTCCTAATCGATACACCATGTTTCACTATAGCTCGTTCACCTCCTCGGTAGAACCCAATTTGCTACATTATCGAACCAGTGCTCTCCCTTCACAGGCTCATGAATACAAACTAGATTAATTACAGATCCCTGTCAGTGGATAGTAAAGGAATGGTATAAATGTGATGCTCTCACCAGATTTCGCAGGGGTGACTTGAGATATGGTGGATTGACTTCCAAGTGTGCGCAATTACTTTACCTCTTTGTGTGATGGATCGGGAGAGAATGGCATCAATGATATCTGTTGATTAATATGGATAATATGTCGTTAGGATACTGCAAACAGCTTTGTCACGGGTGAATGTGCATGCAATCCCCTGGCGAGGAAGATCTTTAAGCATTTACGTTCTTTTGCTCCGAGGCCAGGCCTGGCCAAAATTAGAGTGGCCAAGACAATTCATTACTCTGCTGGGCTTAAATGGTTCTCATATGGTGATTCGAAAAAAAACAATGGACGCCATTTCTCCTGCCGGCAATACATTTAGAGAATTGTCAGCTTGACAAGCTAGAGAACAAAGTACCTTTTTGTTTACTGCTCTGATACAAGTCCTTCTTCATTTGGACGGAAGACTAATGCTCTTATTTATAACTTGTTTCTATAATCAGGGCGTGGAGGTCCAAAAGTATTGTGATTGTCTCTTTACTAAAAAGCTTGACCAAAGTCTTCGTTTGCCATCTGTGTTTACTACTTTACAACTCATTACGGATGGTCATGATATATTCAGAAACTAAAAAAGAAAAGTTCTGTGGGGAACACTGAAGCACCTTCTGAGGCTATCTCAATACCTACATTATATGTACGTAAAACCGTATGTGCAGTATATATGTTTAACAGAAGCCAGGAGCAGAACGAAGGTCAGAGCAATAAAATATGAGGATGAACGAGGCCCATATCTTCCTGGTAGTGTAAGTAGGTCAACAACGTAATAATCACTGCAACAGAGGAGACAAAACAATTACTTCACAGCTGACCAGCTCATCAATACTGTCCTATTTCACGGTAGGAGGTAGGTCCAGAACTGGCTATTATGCATCTGTGCCTGAGCCTCATTGTATTGATTGATCATTGATCACTACAAAATGTAACTCTGTAGCATGGGGCACAAGGATTTGTAAACTATAGGCCTAGGGGTGTATCAATCGTGCCAACACAAGGACTACACCGTGGAAAGTGATGTGAGGCAATATTGCACGGTGGAAAGTAATGTGAGGCAATATTGCACTGTGGAAAGTGATGTGAGGCAATATTTCACTGTGGAAAGTGATGTAAGGCAATATTGCACTATGGAAAGTGATGTGAGGCAATATTGCACTGTGGAAATTGATGTGAGGCAATATTGCACTGTGGAAAGTGATGTGAGGCAATATTGCACTGTGGAAAGTGATGTGAGGCAATATATATATATATATATAACCTACATTACACTGCCTGTATCTGATAAATGACATGGAGCAGACATGAACAGTTTTACCAAGTGTTACCGCAGAGCACAAGAAAAATACATTGAAGCAGAGAGACTGTCATGAAAAGTATCTCTGCTGCAACCTCATGTGATGTCATAACCCAGCGCCCTCTGGCACGGTGACTTTAAAGAGGCACACCATAGGTTAAGAGACCTCTGCTAATAGAGAAGACGCAAAAGCACCAGGGATGCAGAATGTAAATGGAAGGAAAAGAAGATATTTCCCCGTTTAACCCTCTGCTGGTCAGATTTGCAAGAAAAAAAAATTCATGCAGTTTCTTACACAAGGAAACAACATTTAAAAAAAAAAAAAACATTTTACGGAGGGATTATTGTAATGGGGAAACCGTGGGGCAGAAATGTACATGTGGAAGGTAAGAATGTGTGGAAATAGTACAAATACGAGGAATGGCTATTCCTTGTGTTAGACATAAAAAAAAAAAAGACAGGTCAGGAGGTCAATTCCATGAAATAGACAAAGTTCTTTTATTGCATAGAACAGTAATTACATTACATTAACATTTATTTGTACAGCGCCAACAATTTTCGTAGCGCTTGGTACAGAGCATAGAAGGGAACTACATACTAAGTTAGACAAACTAGAACCAGACTGGTACATGAGGTAGAGAACCTTGCTCGCAAGCTTACAATCTAGAGGATTCAGTAATGAAAATAGTAATAATAATACTAACACTGCACTGCTGTACAAGCTTCAGATTTAAAGCACAACTGTAGCAAAAATAAAATGATGTTTAATTGAAAGATTGTATCAAGTGTAAATGATTTGTAAAGAACATATTTACTAAAAGAATACAAATAAAATTACTTATTGAGCCTTCTTTACTTCATATAGTTCTCTCAGGGGGCAGACATGTTGTTTAGAATCTTGGGTCAGATCTTCACTCACCTTGGTTCAGATGAACAAAGATCTGACCCACCTGACCAAAGATTCTAAACAAAATGTCTGCCTCCTGGTGGTGCCATATGGGGTAAAAATGGCTCAATAAGGTACTTTATTTGTATTCTTTCATTTAAGCATTTCTATATAAAATGCCTACACGTTATGCAATCCTTTAAACACAACTTCATTTTTTGCTACAGTTTTCCTTTAAGATAATCAAACTGGACAAGCCTGGTCTTGGGATTGTCTCTCACATGCCTCGGTGTATTAGCTGAGAACTAAATTGGAGATCTGACCCAATATGCACCGATAATCGGCCCCAAAATGGTGCTAAAAATTGCGGACGGATTCGAAGGACATAGAAACATAGAATGTGTCGGCAGATAAGAACCATTCGGTCCATCTAGTCTGCTCATTTATTTTTTTTGAGTACTTTTATTAGTCCCCCTTTCCCGGTCTTATAGCTAGGATAGCCTTGTGTCTATCCCACGCATGCTTAAAATCCTTGACTGTGTTTACCTCTACCACTTCTGCTGGAAGGCTATTCCATACATCCACTACCCTCTCAGTAAAGTAATACTTCCTGATATTACTTTTAAATCGTTGCCCCTCTAATTTAAGACTATGTCCTCTAGTTGTGGTAGTTTTTCTTCTTTTAAATATACTCTCTTCTTTTACTGTGTTGATTCCCTTTATGTATTTAAATGTTTCTATCATATCCCCCCTGTTACGTCTTTCCTCCAAGCTATACATGTTAAGATGCTTTAACCTTTCCTGGTAAGTTTTATCCTTCAACCCATGAACCAGTTTAGTAGCCCTTCTCTGAACTTTCTCCAAAGTATCAATATCCTTCTGGAGATACGGTCTCCAGTATTGCGTACAATACTCCAAGTGAGGTCTCACCAGTGCTCTGTACAATGGCATGAGCACTTCCCTCTTCCTACGGCTAATACCTCTCCCTATGCAACCAAGCATTCTGCTAGCATTTCCTGCTGCTCTATTGCATTGCCTACCTACCTTCAAGTCCTCTGAAATTATTACTCCTAAATCCCTTTCCTCAGATGTTGAGGTTAGGACTGTACCAAATAGTCTATATTCTGCTTTTGGGTTTTTACGCCCAAGGTGCATAATCTTGCACTTGTCCACATTAAATGCCAGTTGCCACTGCTCTGACCATTTTTCTAGTTTATCTAAATCATTTGCCATTTGGCTTATCCCTCCATGAATATCAACCCTGCTGCAAATCTTTGTATCATCAGCAAAAATACATACTTTGCCAACAAGACCTTCTGCAATATCGCTAATAAAAATATTAAAGAGAATGGGTCCAAGAACAGATCCCTGGGGTACCCCACTAGTAACAAGACCTTGCATCGAATATACCCCATTGACTACAACCCTCTGTTGCCTGTCACTCAGCCATTGTCTAATCCATTCAACAATATTGAAATCCAAACTCAAAGATTTCAGTTTATTGATAAGCCTTCTATGTGCGACAGTGTCAAAAGCCTTACTGAAATCTAGGTAAGCAATGTCTACTGCACCACCCTGATCTATTATTTTAGTCACCCAATCAAAAAAATCAATAAGATTAGTTTGGCATGATCTCCCTGAAGTAAACCCATGCTGTCTCTGATCTTGAAATCCAAACGACTTTAGATGTTCAACAATCCTATTCTTTAACAAGGTTTCCATTATTTTCCCCACTACTGAAGTAAGACTTACTGGTCTATATTTGCCCGCCTCCTCCCTACTACCTTTCTTAGTATGGGCACAACATTAGCTAATTTCCAATCTTCTTGAACTACTCCCGTTAACAATGATTGGTTAAATAAATCTGTTAACGGTTTTGCTAGTACACCACTAAGTTCTTTTAATAATAACATGGGACCCGAATTTCAAGCTACTTAGGTAGACCTAATGTGCAAAAAAAAAAAAAGTCTGCAATTCGGACATCATAGCCTATTCCATGTCGATATCTCTCGACCCCGAATGCTGTTGAAATGCACCACAATGAAGTGAAGCCTCATAGACTTCTGTGAGGAGGACTTCAGCTTATTTTGGGAGGACCTCGGATATTACAAATATAGTCCTCCCTAAATGGTTCCAAGTGTAATAAAATAAAAACCAGTTACAAAATAATTAAAAAAAAAACATTATACATAGAAACATATAATGTGTCGGTAGATAAGAACCATTTGGTCCATCTAGCCTGCCCAATTTTCTAAATGCATTTTCAATTCAATTTCAATTCTTCTCAATTCCCTAAATATATATTATTTAATTAATATACATTAATCCCTTAGCGGCAAGACATTTTGACCTTGACTTTCCCTTGGTGTCAAGGACTGTTTTTACATTTCTGGGGTGTTTGTGTTTAGCTGTAATTTTCTTCTCTCTCACATATCATACCCACACAAATTATTTGTTGTTTTTATCGTCATAAGAAGGGCTTTCATTAGATACCATTATGTACATCATATCTTATAATTTACTACAAAAAAAAAAATCATAAAATATGATGAAATTGTTTAAAAAAAAAACACTTTTTATAACTTTGACCTAAAATATAATTTACACAAATACAATCATTAAAAAAGACCTCATCTAAATAGTTTCTAAATGTCGTCCCAAGTTCAGAAATATGCATGTTTCCATGTTTTTCTGCATTTTTTGTTTTTTTGCGGGTTATGGGGCAAAAAACAAAGAGTGTTTTGTTTTTTTCTACATTGACCTTTGACCCCAAGCCGAACCCTAAATGTAACCCCAACTCTAACCCTTATGCTATCACTTAATATATTTTAATTTTTATTTAATTTTAACCCAATTCCTTATGCTAACCCTAATTTAATTTTAACCCTAACAGCTAATCTAACCCTAATCCTAGTTTTAAGATAATTTTTTTTCCCCTTTCATTTCAATGTTGCTGACTGCCTCAGCAGTCAACCAACATATTCAGAGCGACGGAAGTAAAAAAAAAATTCACTTCCGAAGCTCTGACCACAAGAGAGGACAGCCATGTTGCCGAAGCATGCTGGTCCATCAATATGGCGCCCACAAACGCTCAGTGGCCCAGAGACCAAATTTCGGTGCTGGCTAGTCACAGCAGTTTTCGCGATTGTTGAGCAATTTGAATAACTTTTTTTTTGGATCAATAGATCAATTTGAATAACTTTTTATTCTTTAAATCTACAATAAAAACCAGGGATTCCCAAGCTTTTTGAGATCACTGCTCCCCCTGCTCCTAATTTCATCAAATCGTTTATCAATGACTTAGGCATTAAGTACATTACATTAACATTTGTTTGTACAGCGCCACCAATTCTCGAAGCGCTTGGTACAGAGCAAAGAAAGGAACTACATACTAATTTAGACAAACTAGTACAGACTGGTACATGAGGTAGAGAACCCTGCTCGTAAGCTTACAATCTAGAGGGAATGGGGTCCATGACACAATTAAGGGATTGAAGTTGTAGTAACAGTAGAAGGCGCCCTCTATCAACTGCATTAGTCTCAATAACAGAGTAAGCGAAACGCGTTGGGGAAAATAAATACATAAAACAAAGGTTGTATGACTCATGCACTGGAACCTCACCTACCCCTCCCCTCTCAGACATCATATGCCCCCCACCTCCATTTAGTACTTATTTTCCTATTTTATCATAGTGTTGCTCTATTTTCTTAAATAAACCTACAAAGTACAGGACTGTGTAAAATGCGTTGCCGGTCTACCTTGTACATCTTCTGTTAGAGGCTAATTAGTCATGGAAATTCTGCAGCTATAGAGTCTGCAGGTGTCAGCTACGTGGTAGATTTTTGGTATGACGAGGCAAATCCTGTGGACAATAATGGATAAAAACCTACTGTACAAGTGGAACCACCTAATTGGCAGGTGAGGTTTGTCTTCCTCCATTGCCAAAGGGATCTAAGATTTAAGTGCCTTTACGGTCAGTTGATCACTATTTATGTAATTTTCTAAGTCATGTCGAAATAAAAAAAATAAAAAAGTATTTTATTTACAAAATCTGATACATTTACTGCAGAATAAACACGTTGTGTATTATATGAATCTGCGGATCCTGCTATTGATGACAACACGTTGTGGTACCATATGCAAAAGAGAATATGTAATTGGCATATCAAGACACAGGATGAAGTCAAAAACAAAAGTCAGCACAGAGATACTGGTCTTAATCTATACATTTCCTTGCAATTCTTGCGAATACGTCATATAGATGGTTTTAGTATGCTATACAGAGCACAAGGCAAGTACATAGGGCAGCACTTGGGGGGGTTGGGGTGGCTAAAAACACGTGTCCTGGGTGTGCAGTGTGGGTGATGGGACATGTCCTGGGTGTGCAAGCTGGGTGATGGTGCATGTCCTGGGTGTGTAAGCTGGGTGATGGTGCATGTCCTGGGTGTGCAAGCTGGGTGATGGTGCATGTCCTGGGAGTGCAAGCTGGGTGATGGTGCATGTCCTGGGAGTGCAAGCTGGGTGATGGTGCATGTCCTGGGTGTGCAAGCTGGGTGATGGTGCATGTCCTGGGTGTGCAAGCTGGGTGATGGGACATGTCCTGGGTGTGCAAGCTGGGTGATGGTGCATGTCCTGCGTGTACAGTGTGGATGATGGGACAGTTCCTGGGTTTGCCTTTTAACCCCCCCAAACAAGCTGACAATCCTATGCATGGGTGGTATCCCTGTACTCGGGAGATGTTGCTGAACACATATTGGGGTGTTTGGCAATGACACAAAATCTGTGAATTCATGTCTGAAGTACAATGTATGTGAAAAGAAACCCACAAAAATGACTACCACAAAGGCTGGTGGTAGAATTGGTGCATGGAAAGTGTTAAAATACCACCATTTGCAATAGCCTAGGGTGTCTACTTTTAAAACTTATATGGTTTGATGGGGAAAATACACTGGTGGCTTCAAATATGTCCCAAATGGGACATGGGCGCAGGTTGTCTACATGTCAAAATTCCAAGTTGGAAAACCAAAAAGCGCACCTCTCAAATGTGGCCTTTTAGCCCCCAAACAACCTGACAAACATATGCATGGGTGGTATCCCTGTACTCAGGAGAAATCGTAGCAGGATTTTTCATTATCTTGTGTAGATGAGTAGAAGATTTTTCAAATAAAAGTCAGGCAAAGTTTTTTTTTCCCCACCATATTTAATTTTTTTTATAGTATATTATATGATATGATCAAAATGATGGTATCTAAAGAAAGCCATTCTTGTCCCGATAAAAACAATATACGATTTGTGTGGGTACGACAAATGACAAAGAAGAAAATTACAGCTAAACACAAACAGCACAGAAATGTTAAAATAGCCATTGTCCAGAATGACTAAAATGGGGGTTAAACATAACTTTTGTCTGACAGTTGTCCTTTAAAGCAGTGGTTCTCAACATTTCTCACCTTTGGACCCATATTTGTATTTAGTCATTAAGTCACGACCCAAAAAGAATTTCATTTCCAAAAACAGAATGTATTCCACAAATCAATTGGTACATATTGGGCAATGTATTTATGCACTGTTCAAAGCATGAAACAAAAAACAGGGCCTGGTCGCAAAGTGAATAGAGCAGTAATCGCAGTGCAAGTGAAAATGAAAGTGCTATTGGGCTAAAAACCAAAATAAAAAAATATACATTAAAACATATGAGACTAATTAGAACAAATGGAAAGCTGGGGCTGCTTTTATCTCCGGACATGTGATGGTGATGGTAAACAAAGCACCTCTGATGACCTGTTCAATGTCCATTCTGTTCCTATAATTTGTCTTCAGATGCCCCTCTCACAAACATAGATATATTAAACACTCACTGCCATGTATCTGTCACATCAAACCCAAACTTCACGACCCAAATTTTGAAATGGTATGCCTAAAGAAAAAGGTGAACCCTCGGCTGTTTCCTAATCTTTGGGGGATTCCTGGAAGAGATATCAGTGGCACTATCGAAAAAAAACCTGCCATGCATTGCTTGGCGTGCTTCTCAGCGTCAGACGGTAAACACACCGTGCGTTGATGTTCATCACTCCTCCGACCAATCAAAAGTTAGATGTTTTGATGAAGCACATGTCTGTGACCCACTCCACACCAGCTCCTGACCCACTTTTGGATCAGGACCCACCAGTTGAGAAACACTGCTATAAAGGGACAGTATCACCTGAACACTGTTTTTACTGTGCATGTAGAGCATCTAAAATGTGTCTCTTGATTATGACATCACCGGTGACACAGTATGCAAATTAACTGCTTTTTACTTACAATTTTGCCAACACAATGTATAGATCATTCTCAGTCGTTTATTATGCTCTACATGCACAGTAAAAACAAATGTTTGGGTGATACAGTCCCGTTTAGCTATGGTAATCAGACAGAAGTGGTCTTCTGTCTCCATAGAAGATCATCAGGAGGGTTACGTTTTTAAGAGACTTGCATACATTCTATAGATTCCACAACTTAATCCCCACCTAAAGACAATCAATTGTCGATATTCTCACAAAGCTACAAACAGATACAAACAGACCCCATTATCCTCACTAAATGCTTAGTAAAACTCCCAGGCGTATCCGAGCAGGCAAAGATGAAACACTGATTGCACAACAATTTATTCATTGTTTCTGTGTTTGCTTTCATTTTTAATGTTCCTGCCACTGTTAAACATACATATTTCATTATACAATGGCACTCTTGCTTCAAGGCTACGGGATTGATTTACAAAGCAAGAGGGAAAAAAATAAATCACATTCAGAATCAGTCTTGTTAAGATAACCAGATTTAAATATGTACCTTAAAAATAACCACGACAACATGACCAAAGTGCAGAAGGAATATCACAGTTTAATAGGATGGGCTGAAAGCATTTTAGATTGATTTTTTCATGGGTGCGGCCCACTTTGGCACAATTTTATGGCATAAGTCTGCTCAGTACCGGATTGAGAAAGTGGGGGCTATTAAATATGTGACCATCAGAGTGTCAGACTGCCAGGAAAGGAGATTCCATAGATATATTAAAAACACATTTTTCTCCTAATTTAGGCATAAGCTTGCAATTCTGCTAACACTATGTACAGATCCTTTGCCATATTTTTTGTATTCTCTAATTTCATATTATAAGCAAAGTTTAGGTGATACAGTCCCTTCTGCTGATGGACTACATCTCCCATCATGCTCTTTCAGCTAAAAGGCTGGCAGACGAGTTTGGGAAATGTAAGTCCTGCAACATTTGGAGGGCACGCAGGTTCCTCGCCCCTGCTTTAAATGGAAATGCTTCCATGAAAGAATCCAAATAAAAGCGCCTCTTTTTGTCTATCAGGGGGCTGACGGACCGGGTGATATTTATAAAGGCGCCTAGAATATAACACGGGGGGAAAAAATGCTTCTAAAATTGGTCTGAAAACATCACCATCTCAGGTACAGATGTTGGATGCCAAACACTGGTACAATAGCGGTTATAAATATGACCACAGCAACTACATCTTTTTTTTGTTTGTTTTTGTACTCACCCAACACTTGCACATCTCAGTTTATAAACCCCCCATGGCTCAGTAGTTTCTTTAGTTGTTCAAAGATTCTAAACAGGTCACCGTCAGTATTATCACCCTTTTCTATCGGTTCTAATGTTTTTTTATTATGACACATTGGGGGTTATGTATAAACCAAGCGAAAAATACTGGCAAAAAACAGCGTGTGCGCCAATATATAAAGCAGACTCCCAACAAATTTTGGGAGCCTGCGCAGACTCCGGCAGTTGCTTACTTTCTGCCACCCATCGCGACGGCGCAGACAAGGTATAAATAAAAATAATAATATTCTGGCGCTCACGGGCAAGGGTTGGAAGTTCTAAAAAGGCCCAATCAGCGTTAAACATAACAAACGGCGAGCAAACTTTGCAGTACGGGAGTTTTTATACATGACCCCCGTTGACTTTTATAAAGTAGAGCGTCTACGGTCATGCTATCTGGAGACAGGGTCTTAACTTCGTAAGAAAAAGCTTTAAAATAATCGCCTCTGAAGATGGCCACACTGTTGACTATTAGATTTTTCTGCAAAAAGTTCAGGGGACCAGTCGGCAAAAGGATTGGAATTTGTGTGTTCTTCCGCAGGAGGGAAGGGTAAAGAGGTTATGGGAGACAGATCGAGAGAACCATTTGTAAAATCACCCATGTCATGGTTAGTAACACTTTTACAATTCATAATTTTATCTGGATCACAATGTATTTCATGACTTGTTTGCTCGTTAATGTTCTCTTTGTCTTCTAAGAGAAGTTTCATTGGAAGCTTTCTCCGCTGTATTAGAATTCCGGCTGGTGGAGTTTCTGGATTGGTCACCTGACATGCAGGAAATCGTTTTCTCGACAGCCGAGAGGTAATGTCCTTGCAATGCCTTTGGAAAGGACTGATGGTTGGACTCTTAAGTAGTGGAAAGTCCCAGGGTATACCACAAAACAGAGGGGATTTCCTCTCCAACAACGAATGTGACATTTTCTTTAGCAAATCACTTCTCAGTGAATTACCGGAAGATCTACGTGAGGTGAAGACCAAACCTGTTGCACTATGTAATAATTTATTCAGCAGTCTTTTGTTCATAGTTAGCAGAGGTGACCTTGAAAGATTCTTTAATAAAGGAGTAGACTGTAAATACGGAAGAAATTCATGCGGCTGCGCAAGATTGGTGTCGATAATTGTAGCAAGATCCAAAGGAATACATTGTTTTTTAATAAACCCTCCGCAGTCCCTGTGCACACAGTAGTTGTGGGCTAGATGTGACCTGGCCACTGTACTGGTCTGTATGTTTTCACTGGTCTCAAAGAGGTCAGCAGAAGTATTATACAGCTCACCAGTGGATTTAAGGTGAGGTTTGGCGGAACTGTATGCCCCAATACCCGCCCATTTGCTCTTGTGTTCCGAAACACAGTTCTTTTTGTCATTTAATACAGAGCGTACGTCTTTAGTTCCCTCGATTGCAATGTATAGATTCTCAATTGGATCTGACTGCAACACAGAAAAGGGAGTTCTGCATGCTGACCAAACAGGAACTTTGTGTCCCTCAGTAGGGAGATATTCTGGATTTAAAACACAAGAAAAATACTGAGTACTTGTTTGCAGTTTACACAGCTCTCTTGAGGGAGATGCATAGGGTCTGTTATAATGTTCACTCCCCCCTTTATTAGCCGTGAGCCCCACTGATACTTTTTGTACACATTGTGGAAGCACATGGTCGGGTGTGGTGCAGTGTCGGTCATCGGAATGATTTGTCACCGTACTAAATCTCTGCTTACATGCTGAAGAAGGAGACTGATTTTGTGTGTCTTGTTTTTCAACTCTCGCTATCAAATCGCTCAGGCTCTCAGAGAACAGCAAATCCTCCCAAACCTCCGCTCCGTCGTCTTGATGGGATCCAGCTGTTCTTGTATTCTTGGAAGACAAACCCGCAGAGCAAGAAGAGCTGCCTTGGCTCGGACAACTTTCCGAGTTCCAAGATACATGCTTTGTTAACAAAGTGGAGGGGAAATCTGGAGAACCTAATGTGTTTTCAAGAGGACTGTGTCTACTGCTATTTCGACGTGACAGGGAAACCGTAGAAATACTCACACATGAGCTTTTTGGTGTACTAGTATTGGGTATAATGTACGTGTCCGATGTAATGTCTTCTTGACCTGGTTGGGACACTTCTCCAACATGATCTTCTTTGTCCAATGAAAAAGACTTGATTGATTTACCCCGATTTCTGCTGAAACCACAGGGCGATTGTGAGCTAACCAGAGAGGATGACGTTAAAGCAAAAGATTTCGGCCAAAAATCCAGAACGGCTTGGTTTTCATCCGGCAGAACGTCACTGCTGCTTTCGGAAGAACTCAAGCGCATTAAGCTTTGGTCAAAGTCACTTGAAAAACTAAAGGGTTTGCTCCTTGGAGGAGACCCTTCCAGGAATGACTGCAAGAGTTGATTGTAGTGCTGGATAACCGTGCGACCATTAGGCCCGTCATTTGGCAGTGTGATCTGGCTCGCAATCATATGCTGGGGAGAATCCGGGTCATGATTGTGTACGGGAACCTGTAAATTAATGAATACAACTTCAGACAGTTCATCTCCCCCATTGTATAGCAGCCTGGATTATGTGGGAGTTTTACAAATTAATTGTTAAGTATTAAAGGGATAGTTCCATCTACAGTGACCAAAGAAATACATTTATTTTTTGTTTTTAATAGCTTAACTGTTTCTCTAAGCAATATGGCAGGTTATTTCTAAAGCACACAGATATAGCGCCTACTACTGGTGCTATCCTATGTGTAATGCAGATTCACGAAATTCCTATTCCGCATCTATTTGCGTCAGAGACTGGCAGAGGATCGATTCCAGCCCACAGAAGTGTCCAGATGTGTAAATAAAAAGTGCCATTACCATTCTACGTGACAACATTCTGCGTTTTTCTAACATCATGACATTTTTGTTTCTGGGAAGCTTTTTCTACATAAACTCAGCTTAAAGATCATCACAACTTAAGTACTACTGATATTTAGCAGTAGAAGTTCTTCCCTGGTTTGTTGCAGTTAAAAAAATGGTATAGAAGTATAAACTCCATCACTTAAATGCAGAAAAAAAAGGAGAATATTCATTAATAAAACAGCAACACAAATGTTTGCTCATTAAAATGTAACCTGGTCAAAATAGATCTATTATGAGCGAATCAGTCAGAGCCACTATGTTGAATTGTGAAAGGAGGAGGGGAAGCTCAAACGCAGTAAACCTTATTTACATTTTTGACCGCACTACAAAACGTATGATATTTCCCTGGTGCCCAGTTTAAAAGAACTATCGCATTCAATTTCTGCTCTATTGCTCAGACTCCGGCTAGATCTTCCAGGCCAGAGGGATTCTGGGAACAGGTTCAGAACTGTACTGCACGATCCTGCTCACTGTCAGAGGACATCCTTCTCCGACCAGAGGGCAGAGCTTTAATTACAAAATGTCCACCTACCTGCTGCAGGGACAGGGGAAGATGAGCCGCAGATTAGATATTAAATGTAATATTTCTAGTCTACTATGCACTGGAGATCTGTAATAAAATGTGCATTAACTATTAAGTATAAGGGAATCACACTGTGTTCTGATGCTACTTTAATAAAGAACCATTGTGAAGACTTATTGCTCTTCTCCGAATTACTGCTCCATTAAATTAAGCCACAAAAATGGCTTCATCTCTATGCTGTTGGATGACCTTCGCCGATAAGTTAGCACCTTAACATGTCCATACAATCTGGTTCTCGTTTGCAATAAAGGGGAAAGAATGTCTTGGATAACATCCTACTTCTGTTATGCACCGTGTTTTTAACCAGGCCGCAGGATAATTGTGAACTTGCGATCGGGACCTCCCTGGTACATCTACGCCCATTAGTTAAAAACCACGCGGACTTGCACAGCTGCTAGGATTACGTTCACACCGGTTCCCTATATCTCCCTACGCCAGGCGTTCCAAGTCCCAAATAAAAGTAAACACACAGAGTAACAGTTGAGAAAACCAATACAGAAGCCGGATAAATTCAAGGTGCTTTTAAATGTGCAATAATTTATCCGGGTAATATGTTCATTAATGATCTCCCACATTGTGCTGAGAGCCATTTCTCAGTGTTTGCTGATGACACAAAATTAGGTAAGGTAATAAAGACTAATCTTGATGTTTTTTCTTTACAGGAAGATTTGGACAGAGTGGGGGACTGGGCAAGAAAGTGGCAAATGAGGTTCAATATAGACAAATGTAAAGTTATGCATTATGGGAAAAATAATAAAGCAACATATACGTTAAATGGTATTTCTCTGGGAAAAACTACTAACGAAAAGGATTTAGGAATCATTGCAGATAACAAACTTGGCAACAGTGCCCAATGCCAGTCAGCAGCTGCAAGGGCCAATAAGATATTGGCATGTATAAAACGAGGTATAGATTCACGGGAGGAGGACATCATCTTCCCTCTTTACAAATCAATGGTAAGACCTCACCTTGAATATGCAGTACAATTCTGGGCACCAGTCCTTAAAAAGGATATTAAGGAACTAGAAAAAGTGCAAAGGAGAGCTACAAAATTAATAAGGCGATTGGAGGATCTTGGTTATGAAGAGAGACTTAAAAAATTGCATTTATTTACTTTAGAAAAAAGGCGTCTTAGAGGGGATATGATAACATTATATAAATATGTGCAGGGCCAATATAAGGAGCTCTCCAGGGACCTGTTCATTAACAGAAATGTACAAAGAACAAGAGGTCACCCCCTGAGACTGGAAGAGCAAAGATTTCATAGGCAGCAAAGTAAGGGATTCTTTACGATAAGGACAATAAAATTATGGAACTCACTGCCAAGAGAGGTAGTGCTATCAACCACAATAGATGCATTTAACAATGGTCTGGATGTTTTTTTTTTTTTAGAAAAGCAGAACATACAGAGGTATTAATAATAGAATAAGCATTAATAATAGAGCTTTTTGATCCAAGGAGAATTCTGATTGCCCTTTTGAAGTCAAGAAGGAATTTTTCCCCCTAGGAGGCAAAATTAGAAATAGCTTCCTTAGGTTTTTTTTTGCCTTCTTTTGGATCAAAAGCTGTAATGATAGGTAGAAGGGTTGAACTTGATGGACTTGTGTCTTTTTTCAACCTAAATTACCGTATTTGCTCGATTATAAGACAAGGTTTTTTTCAGAGCAAATGCTCTGAAAAATCCCCCTCGTCTTATAATCTGACCTCAAATTGAGGTCAGACTATAAGACAGGGATCCAGGTCCCCAGCAGAGCTGCAGGGGACCTGGATCCCCCTCTCTAACAGCAGGGGATGTCTGCGCGATGAGCGCAGACTCCCCTGCTTCCGCCTGGCACGACCGCCGGAGATTCTATGAAGAAGCCGGGTACTTCCGCTTTCGTCACAGAAGTCCCGGCGATCGTGCCGGGTGGCAGCAGGGGAGGTCTGCGCTCATCGCGCAGACATCCTCCGCTGCCCCGCTAGCCACCAGGGAGAATCGGGCAGCTGGGGGATGTCTGCACGATACGTGCAGACATCCTCCATGCTGCCCGACACGGCAGTCTATTATGACGGACCAGCTGTCCGTCATAATAGACTGCCGTGTCGGGCAGCATGGAGCATGTCTGCACGTATCGTGCAGACATCCCCCGGCTGCCCCCACTAGCCACCAGGGATCGAGGTAAGGGGGAGGGGGGGGGAGACACAGAGACAAGAGGAGGGAGGGGGGACACAGAGACAAGAGGAGGGAGGGGGGACACAGAGACAAGAGGAGGGAGGGGGGACACAGAGACAAGAGCAACAAGGGGAGGGGGGGGACAGAGCAGGAAGGGGGGAAGAGACAGAGGGAGGGGGGACAGAGCAACAAAGGGAGGGAGGGTGGCAGAGAAAAATGTGGGGGGGGGAAGAGACAGGTGAGGGGGGAGTCAAAGGGAGGGGGAGTGAGACAAAGCTGGGGGCAAGGGAAAGAGAGAGGCAGCATTGGCACATAAAAGGAAATAAAACACAGAAATGCATTTTTTGATATAATATTTTATTAAAAAAGCAATTTACATGTGAATATATACAAGTTTAACTTTTTTCCTATAGGGTAGTCTTATATTCAGGCTTTTAGTTTTTTTCCTAAAGGAGTATCCAAAGTTTAGGGGGTCATCTTATAATCAGGGTCGTCTTATAATCGAGCAAATACGGTACTATGTTACTATGGGCACAGATCAAATTTTACCGGCAATATCTCTGAATAAGCCAGAAAGGCTAATTATTGCCTGCTTGAAAATTGATCTTTTGAAGAGATTGCATTGATTGTGCATATTAACATAGTAACTTAGGTTGAAAAAAGACAAAAGTCCACCAAGTTCAACCCCTATTTTGCCACTTACGGGAAAAATGCCTTCTTGACTCCAAAGGGCAGTCAGATTTCTCCTTAGATCAAGAAACTCTATTACTAATGCTTATTATATTATTAAAAGCCCTGTATGTTCTGCTTTTCTAAAATAAAACACCCAGACCATGTGTAAATGTATCTATTGTATTTGATAGCACTAACTCTCTTGGCAGTGAGTTCCATAACTTTATTGTCCTTACCGTAAAGAATCCCTTCCTTTGCGGTCTATGAAATCTTTGCGGTCAAAAGGATTTTATAAACGAGGTATGTATAATCGGCGGAGGGTCAGGGCTGCTGTGGCGCTGTGTGCACCGGCGCAATATATGTATAAAGAATCAGGTGCTTTTCAGCACTTGGTTAGTGTCGGAGAGCTTCCGCCAAACACCATGTGGCGTAGTTTTGATTCCCGCTCACATAAACGTCGGGGTGCCATCATTGTTATTCATACCATACATTTATTGCACCTTATTTTTTTTTTTTTTTTACTTAACTCTTGAAGACTTTTGTATGCAGGGATCTTTCTACATAACCCCCATGGTGTTTGTGTTAATTGCACCAGACAATAGTGCGGAAGGATGGGATCATCTTCATCGCTGGAGTTGTGTTTGGTGTCTGCCATAGAGAATAAGGCAGAGGTGGCCTTGGAAGGGTTAAACATTATTAAGATTAGGGCTATGCGCTTGCTCTCAATACTGCAGATTTTTGTTTAGCGCTATTATTTGATGTCACATTGTTTCAGTTTTTCTGAGAGTATTTGATTGAAGAAGAAACATTAGATATTTAAAGAACTATTGCATGCTCTCGGGTGAAAACACACAACTTAAAGGAAAGAGAACAAATACCTTTACGCCAAAGAGAAAGCTTCTCCCAACGAAGCAATAGTCCACTGCTCTGAACATCAACTCCTGGACCTGGTCACCTGCCAATCTGCCTGGTGCTGGGACTGAATCTTCAAGGTGTCTTTATAAAGGATATTGAGAGGTTTAGAATGTATGGCATGTATTCTAGTTACATTGTAACATCTACATTACATTTTAGGCTCTTCATAGAATTATTGTACACAATCCCTGCAAATGTACTATGCACAGCAATGCACTTGCATAATATGCCGGACAGATTACTCATTTAAAGGAGCAGTTCCACAGTCACAGTGTCTGTATGTTGTATAAAGTGTTTATGTGAAATGCACTATTCTTTATTTTAATTTTTTTACACATTACAGTTCTCCTGTAGTTCTATACTGAAAACAATTTCACCGGGGCTTTTAAATTCCATAACATCAGTGAGTGGGAGTAAATGGCAGGCTGACTTCCTCAGAGGGGTGTGGCTTCAGCCGGCTCTGGAGAGACAGGCAGGACTGGTGTTATGGCATGCAGCATGGGTATAGTTTATGTTCTTTTTTAGTAGACAGGAAATGTTGAAGTAAAATCAGACTATTTTTTTTACATTAATACAGCACTTTTAAAAAATATATATATTTTTGGACACTGTAGGTGGAACTGTCCCTTTAATGGCTACAACATTAATAATGCACTTTTAGCTTGCATTTCCACAGTGCATATTTTCCAGAAGTGGGCTGTGATCGATATTGAGTAATTAAAGCATCCGGGCTTAGAGAAAGATTGTTTAAAGAATGGCAAATATTCAGTTTTATTTCCAGAACTACAATAGGTCTTACCGCTGCAATGAATTTGCACCGATTCCAAAAAAGGGGTCCAAACACCTTCCGAACACAGTGATGATATAGAGCTTGCAGCCGTCTGCAACCTTCATAGACAGTTTATAACGGTGACTGGGTTCTGTACACCTGTAGCCACATCTGGGACATTCAATCCTGTTATAAACCAGCACATTTCTTTTAAAATCATGGCATACCTGTACCCCACCACTCCAAACATTTCTTAAACAAAAAAAATAATAATATATGAATATTTATTTTAAACATGTTTTACTTATTTAATATCCACATCATCATTATGCAAAAATATATAAAGCTGCCTCCTTCACACCTATAGATCCCGCCAATCGAGGCGACCACCTACCTGGCTTCTAGTTTCATCACCTACCCCAGTTTATTGCCTAATTGTACAACTTTAATTGCCACGCATGAATGTGTGAAACACTTCAGTGGTTATATGTAGAACTATGTTCCCTATATTACTCAAATTGCTAAACGGGATATACATTGCAAGACTCTTAACATAGCATGGTATAATCCTCTCATGTACGGTATATCTGTACTGCACAATTGTTACAATAAACAAATAAAAAAATATATATATATTTGTACAAACAAAAACCTATACCTGCTGCCTGTCAAAACTAACAAACCATACAATGGTATTTTGGGACGAATGAGTACAATTATTGCTAATTAAAAAGTTCCTTCATATTCTGATGACCATAGCTGGATTTTTTTACCTGCATATCTATGAATTGCAGCGTTAAAACTAACGTTTCTTGAGTACATTTAACACTAAATAAAAAGTGGGATGTGATGAACATTATATCTCAACAACTCAGCTATACATCACGCAGACATGTGAATAAAGTGAATTTGGCACTCCAAAGACACGAATATGATGAGAAATAAATAATTAATTGCAGATCACATCCAGAAAATGCAAAAAAAAAGATGTGGAAAAGTGAATAAAATGCGACTTTACGCGTTTCACTTTGAAGAACGCGTAACGTTGCCTTTACTTCCCCATTCCGCGCGTTTTCGGCATTTTCTGGATGTGATCTGCAATAAGTTGTTAATTTTTCCATCATATTCGTGTCTTCGGAGTGCCAAAATCACTTTATTCACATGTCTTCAACTCAGTGTCGTCAGCAGTGGTTTGAGCACCCCGAATTCACTCCGGTGAGCTGTTACACACTATCCTTGCCAGCAAGCTGGAGCCGGGATTCCTTCATGGCGAGGAGGATCTTTGTTGTATACAACGTGCAGGGCCAAACTTTGTGACAAAGCATTGTGCATCTCTGTTTCTCTAGCACACAGTTCTCCAAACTTTTCCAAAGGAGGGCCACATTGAACATTTTGCAATTTTTTTTACGAGCCAAAGAAAACACATTATTATAATTCAACTTTTTACATAATACAATAAAAAGGATATTAAAATTAATTTCTTGTTTTTAATTCCTTTCTCTGCACCCCAGGAGCCCGATTTGCACTCACAAGACTGAGCGCCAGCACCCAGATTTGCACTCACAAGACTGAGCGCCAGCACCCAGATTTGCACTCACAAGACTGAGCGCCAGCACCCAGATTTGCACTCACAAGACTGAGCGCCAGCACCCAGATTTGCACTCACAAGACTGAGCGCCAGCACCCAGATTTGCACTCACAAGACTCAGCCCCAGCACCCAGATTTGCACTCACAAGACTCAGCCCCAGCACCCAGATTTGCACTCACAAGACTCAGCCCCAGCACCCAGATTTGCACTCCCAAGACTCAGCCCCAGCACCCAGATTTGGGTGCTGGCACGCAGTTTGGAGACCCCCTGCTCTGGGGTAACCAGATGTGTCCTTTCACAATATATAGTTAAGTCAGTAAGATGGCCTCATCTCACCTTTTATTGAATAGACTATTTATATGACAATAGACCTATACATAATTTCTGGTGCATGATCTGGACTAGGGGTTTACTATGCATTACCTGCTGCTGGTGTGGATCACCCTGGAGAAGCAGTTTTGACAAGCAGGATAGGCAAAGCTAGAATCCTGGATGGAAAGCACCGAACCACCGAGGAACTTTTGTTTTCCATTCATAAGTTTATATGTTTCCTATTGACAGAGAGTGAAAGACAACAATAAATGCATTCTACTGCTATGGAGAGATTAAAGTAAATATCAGTAGAGCTCTTGACTGTGTAGCACTAAATAGATTTCAAGTACAATTGTCGAGAAAACAAAAAGTCATTGTTTATACCACATGAAAAATCAATACATTCAGTTTCTATGGGAGAGCACTCATATCAACTAAGTGTCACAATAACTATTGTAGAGAGACATAAATGCCAGAAAATTGGCTCTACAGCCCAAAAGTACCGTGGTTACCAGATCTATTATTAGCCACTCTCAAAAGTCAGAAAAGGTAATCTAAAGTATTTTAGTTGTCCATTAACCATCAATATGCTGTGTGAATGTATGTATATATATATATATATATATATATATATATATATATAAAAAACACACATATATGTTTATATATATGAATTAATATATGTGTGTGTGATTATAACAGGATATAGAAGTTGATCTCTTTAATAAAAGTCTATATATCAGTGGTAGCTAACCTTGGCACTGCAAGTGTTTGCAAACTATATATCCTATGATACTCAGTCAACCAGAGGACTGACAGAGCATATTGTCGTTCCTAATTACTTGCAGTGCCAAGCTTGGCCATAATGAGCTGGGGCAGGGGCCAGTGAAATAAGGGTTGGGGTAATGGTGACTACACGCTGCCCACCACTCCATTTGTTGTGAAGCACAGTACACATGACTGCAGGTAATGCAGTAATTGGGGTAACCGGCGCTGCTACACTATCAAATGGCTGGCTGAGCAGTATAGGTCCCAGAATATTAGCCGTCACCGGCTTTAGTTATTATATGAAGAACTCGGTCCCTCAGTGTCACGTTACCTTCTTTCCAGCAGCGCAAGTTTTCCCACCACAGATTTGAAACTGGGCGCAGGGGCTCGTGACGTCATCAGCGTGCTGCCATGAGCGCAGAGTTCTAAACACCAAAAGAGGCGTGACCGCCCCCCCCCGCAGAGTTCTAAACACCAACCTGCATTTCCTGTAACGTCCAGAGAACTCTTTCCATATAAGTTTCTATACTTAATACCTCAGGCTCAGCTTGGAAGTAACATGTATTCCATAAAGCAGGGTGACTACTTCACCATGTTACCCAGGGATGATGTATAAAGAGAGGCATACAGTAGCAGGGCTGTAATCAGTAACATGAACTCTGCAAACATTCATTTACCCCCCATGCAAACATACAGTCTAAGCATCACCTAATAAAAAATAATCACCCAGTCCACAACAGATATGATTGGGTGACAAAAGGTCAGCTATCACTGCTTTAATTGGTGTTCAATACAACTTTAAACACAAAGTTAAAGATGTGTTTGTTTTAAAAAGTATCATCATTTCCTCTTTTGATTTATAGGAGATAGTTGGTTCATAGTTGCCAACATCGGCCATGTTTCCAGGGACACATATTTGTTCCACATGCTGCAGAAAGAGCATGCAAAGAGCAGCCCGGCAGTATGTAGGAGGGATATACTCACAGACACAATAGAATGAATTAATCAGGGTGGAGATCTCATAGAACCTACCATGATTAGTTAATTGGATTGTGTCTGTGCGTATATCTATCCTACATACTGCCGGGCTGCACTTTGCATGCTCTTTCTGCAGCATGTGGAACAAATATGTGTCCCTGGAAACATGGCTGGTGTTGGAAACTATGGATTATTATAAGATGGAGTTCAAAATATATATTTTTTTAAATTGATAATTCACATGCTGTTTTCACAATACATTGCACAATGCAGTTTGTATATTTTTTAAATTTACTAGACCACCCAGATTCACCTTTACATTCATATGCAATTATAAAAAAAAGAACAGATAATCTGCACTTTTTGTTACCCGATGCAGCCCTGAAGTATGGATATTTAATAAGCATTTATGAATTGCGGTCACCCTATATGGTTGCTTCTGTTGGATGTTTTGATGGAGGCCCTTGTAAAGATGGCAAGCATACAGTCTTTCACCTCTTTGAGTAAGGTTTTCACCTCTCGTTTAGATATAAGAGACAAGGTGCTTTCAGGCGCTATCAAGATTAGATCAGAATCACACAAGATTTGCATAAGCTGCGCATCAAAGGTGTGTCCCCCCTTAGACACCTCTCAAGTTTACAGAAAATACATACAAGATGGAGCGCTATATATATTTAAATAGTAGTTTAACCCAGTATTTAAAATCACGCACAAAAATACTTCAATTGTTTCGTTGAGTATGTAAGGCTTCTTCATGGGTAGGTCAGATGTCTTTTTCTCATATGATGTGTTGACATGTGGAGAAAACAACAAAATAAAACAATAGTGCTCTCTGTAGACACTTGGTGGTAATAGGGTCCACCCTCAAATTGGTAATGCACTCAATTGCTTTGGAGCAGAAAGGATACTGCTTACTTTAAACATATATATGTGTGATCTCTTGTGAATTGTTTCGAGGTCTCCCACCAAATATAACCACACTCTGTCTCTTTCAGAGATGCTTCAGCTCGTAGGCAATAAATAGAAGATGTTTTGATAGTATAAAACCGTTTTTTTAATATATGTAGAAAAGAAGATTAAAACCACATACATAAAATATTGGTGACTGCTCTCACGAGTGTCACACAAACGTTTGAGTTTTAAAAGTCAGGAAGTCCTGGATTCATCGATGGCGGTTCAATCTCTCATTTCAATCTAGTGTATATGACGTCAAACGCGTTTCGCCACGCCCAGGGCTTCTTCTAGTGACTTAAGATATAGGTCGCCACTGCAGCTATAGGAGCTATTGAGCTCGATCTTGACGCGCCCGGCGTCCAGAAGCCATCGTCTTGTATGGTGTAGTTTAGAACTGTTATCTTTACCTGTCTGCCTTTTGTGTGTATAGTGTGAGTTTTACTGATCGGCCATTGTACAAGTAGACATCAGAAGCAAATGTTATGAATTCCTCGAAACAAGTAGAATTTCCTGTTCTTCCATAACATGGTACTACCTGTTTTTAACCAAATTCCTTCGAAAAAGAGGGGCCCTTGAGACTTATAAATAATAATTATAAATAAATCATAAATGTGAGCCAAGGAGCAATTTACACAACTGCCATTAGGTGGTGCTGTTGAACTGTTGTTTGCAGTGCACTATGTGATTTTTTTTTCCCTCTGAGATCCTTACACACTAACATACTAACTTAGTTTGACAAAAGCTCAACCCTTCAGCTATTTCTATTTGGCCCCGAAATGAGTGTCTATCATCTCATTGAAGGCAATTTTCTGTTCAGTGTGTTTCGGGGGTGTTTTTGGTTTCGGAAGCCATCGGCGTGTATTTGGCCAATGATGGCCGAAATTGGATTGCTATTCGGGGTCACACCAGGGCATAATGTATAGCTCAAAATTCGGCTCCCCAATATGTCCCCAATGTGCCCCGCATCATTCCGGGCCAAGTAGTCCAGAAGTTCAGCGTATATTTTGTAGACCGTCAAATATTAAATGAACAAGGTTATATCGAATCCCTCCTTTCATTGATGGAGTATTCCCTTCTGATCACACACAAATTCTACATTTCCCAGGAAAAAAAATGTCTGCAAACTTTACCAAGGGTCAAGGGCAACCATTTATATATATATTTTTATCTGGATGAGATGAATGGGTGCTCCAAGAACGCTATGTAGGTCTTGATGATTTTTTTTTTTTTTTACCTTAACCTGTTAACCTCTAACGAACTCTGTATTGTTTGTAATGTCTTTGCTTATTATTGTATACCAACAAAAGAAAACTGAATAAAATGTAAATTAAAAAAAATATATATATATTTGTGCTAAATGGCCACGATTCACAGTGTAGAATTTATTTTTGAAACCGTTGGAATAAATGTGATATTGCCATACAAAACGTCTGTCAGTAACAAAGCGGGAAAGAAAATCGAAACATCTCTAGGTCATAAAACATGTGGTCGCCCCTTGCTTCCAGCAGGTCTCTACTAATTGCAGGCCAGGCCATCTGGCTAATATTGATTTTTTTGCTTTTCATTGACCTGGTGTATAACGGCTGGCCCACGCACCGCTAGAAGGTATGGCAAGTCTCCCCACTGACTCTACAGGGTGGCAATTAGGCAAAGGGTCGTAAAAAAGCATGTCTCCTGCACACAACATTAATAATCTGGTGTGTGTTACCATCAATGTGAAAACAAAGAGAGCCCATGTTTTCTGTAACTTTTCAGGTTAGAAAAATAAGACCCTTAAAAAGACAGTTAATTAGGTGACCCTGAGACTCTTCAAATTACTACCATTGTACTAGCTAGGGTTACCAGATCAGACAACATATACCTTTTACATGCTGCCCTGTAGAATTCTCATACTTAATTGTAGCCGAATATTGTGGTGAACAGGGGTCTATGTATCCCCCTTCAGGTTTGTCTGGATAGGTTTACTCCTCCCTTCCCAGGAAAGGTACTTGGTACTGCTCAGGGTTGCCACCTTTTCTTCCAAAAAAATTGCAGCCATGCTGTTGCCTCCATAGATTTAAGATTGGCCTTATAGTAAAATGAAACGTTCTTTAACCCTTGCTTCCTTGAAGGGGGCTCGCTAGTTAAGGTCCCCCCTGTTGAACTTTGGATCTCTCTGCGCTACCTATTTAAACATGGAATCTGTCGGTCATAGAGGACAAACTGGCGTGTACTATCAAAAGTAGGGACAATTAACTTTTAGTGCCACGTTTAGTATCTCTTTAAGTCAGTAAAATACCGGCTGGGTATTTGGAGGTCTGCTCCAAATTATGCTTTTGCTGCACGATCAAACCTCTCTCATCTACTACTGGTAGGGTTCTAATTGGTTCTAGCTATTTTAAGGCTTTATATAAATATTACAAATGTAGCACCACACAGGCAGGTCTGGTCACCTGGTTACTCTCCTACCTTTCATCTAAAGAGCCCACCACCGTGAGCCATCTGATAGACGTATATAAAATTCACCTTCTGAGTAATACAGATTGTAATTCATCTAAGTACCGTAGTAGACAAAATCCATAGCCATGGGGGCAGAGCTAGCCGAGCTACCATAGAGCATAGAGTGCGACAGAGATGACAAAAAGAGTCCTAACGACAGGCGGTGGTACCCCAAAGGCTGCACCCAGTATGAAGTGCAAAGGACAGAAGAAAGCCCACCTCTCCTCAGGAGTAGACTCAGGCTTTTCATTTCGGACGAATGCCAATTCGGAGAAAAATCTTGATTTTTGTCCATTCAACCTTTTTTGGCCAAAAATGTCAGGAAGATCCTACTTTCTTTCTTTCTTTTTTTTTTTTTTTTTTAAATAAAACACTTTTTTTTAAAAAAAAGTCCAAGCAGTACAAACATACTATTTACTTTCAGTTACAATTTACATGTGTTTTGTCTGTGTACACATACCAGTAAAATAACCCAGAGCTATTGGCTTATTTTGTCAAAGCTAGATAATCTTTTTTCTTTTTTTAGAACAATTTATTGAACATATATGTACAAGTACAAAAATATTACACACCTTCAAAAGCTATGTAAGAAATTCCAAATATACAATAAAACACATATTAAAACCATCAGACATAACAAGAGCTACTAACAACCATTCAAGTAATTAAGTAAGCAGGTTGTTATTGCATTTTCACAAAGCCCTTTAAACATACTCTACAGTTATTACAAACAATACTAGGAGAAAGAACAACAAACAACGGTGTGGTGGGTACCAAGCTCGCCATGTGGTTGTGAGGTATACAGGATGTGAAAACCAACATGCAGGGTATGGGAAACAGGACGGGTAAGTGTGCCACAATAATTGGACCTTACACACCTGGTTAGGAGAAATGGATAAGGACACTGGAGACAGGTCGTCTTGCTAGAAGATGGCAGAGTGTAAACACCAATATATACTGAAGGTAAACTCCTATAGTTCAAGAAGCGGTAGCAGTAGATAGCACAGTCCTTTATGTATGCACGAGTAGCAGTATACAGTACAGTTCTTATGCCTGCACGAGTAGCAGTATACAGCACTGTTAGATAGCAGTAGAGTTGAGCGGACACCTGGATGTTCAGGTTCGGCGGGTTCAGCCGAACTTCGGAAAAAAGTCCGGGTTCGGGGTCGAACTTGACCCCGAACCCCATTGAATTCAATGGGGACCTGAACTTTTGGCCACTAAAATGCCTCTAAAAAAGTCCTGGAAAGGGCTAGAGGGCTGCGAAAGGAAGTAAAATGTGGGTGAGTGTCCCCATTCATACGAATAGGTTAATTGACCTATTCGTATGAATGGGGACTCTATTTCGGTTTATAGAATAGCAATAGCATTACATGTATTCCATAAACCGAAAGTCTATAAACCGAAAGACATTCAGTTTATAGACTTTCGGTTTATAGAATACATGTAATGCTATTGCTATTCTATAAACCGAAAGTCTATAAACCGAATGTCATTCAGTTTATAGACTTGCGGCTTATGGAATACATGTAATACTATTGGCTTTCTATAAACTGAACTAGAGTCCCCATTCATAAGAAATTCTTATAAATGGGGACTCTATTTAGGTTTATAGAAAGCCAATAGCATTACATACAATGTAATCGCCGAACCCCGACTTCCAACACGGACATACAGTGAAATGTCTGTGTTCCGGTCCGGGGTCCAAAAAACGTAAAGTTTGGTACGAACCCGAACAGTGCGGTTCGGGTTCGCTCAACACTAGAAAGCAGCACTTCAGGAGACAGGAATACCTGCGAAGCCAGGGTGTGTAGAATAATCCGGGGCAAATGCCAGGTAAATAGGAAGCCAAAATAGAAGCAACGTCAGCCGGTCCAAAGGTCAGGGAAACCAGCACAGGAGCGAAGTCAAAAGGAAATCCCAGGTCAGGGGCACAGACGAGGAGGCGGAAACGAAGACAATCCAAATCGGCAACAGTAAACGGAAGGTACTAAAGCGCTGAGGCAGGATACACGAGAATCACTCAGCGCCTTACGGAATGCTGAGATTCCTTTTAAATTCTCGCGGGCATGATGTCACACAGCGCGCGCCGCGCAACTTGCTCGTTGTCAAGGGGATAGTAAAGTCTTGCAGGAGTAGTATCAGGAAGTATTACTTTACTGAGAGGGCAGTGGATGTATGGAATAGCCTTCCAGCGGAAGTGGTAGAGGTAAACACAGTGAAGGAGTTTAACCCCTTAGTGACATGACCTTTTGACCTTGTCTTTCCCTTGGTGGCACGGGCTGTTTTCACATTTCTGGGTTGTTTGTGTTTAGCTATAATTTTCTTCTTTCTCACATACTGTACCCACACAAATTATATATTGTTTTTATCGCCATAAGAAGGGCTTTCATTATATACCATTATGTTCATCATATCTTTTAATTTACTCCAAAAAAATCATAAATTCTTTTAAAAAACAAACACTTTTTTTAAAGTTTGACCTAAAAAATAATTGACATTAATACAATCATTAAAAAAGACCCCGTCTCAATAGTTTCTAAATTTTGTCCCACATCTAGAAATATGCTCGTTTCCATGTTTGTCTGAAGTATTTTGTGAGTTATAGGGTAAAAACCAAAGAAAAAAGTGTTTTTCTTTCCCTACAGTGACCTTTTAACCCCAAACCGAACACTGAATTTAACCCAAGGTCTAACCCTTATGCTAACCCTTAATTTATTCTAATTTTAATTTAAATGTACACCTATCCCTTATGCTAACCCTAATTTAATTGTAACCCTAACCATTATTCTAATTCTAACCCTAGATTTGAGCTAATTAACTCTTTTTTGGGGGCAATATTGCTGACTGCCTCTTCGCAATGTTTTTTTTTTTTTCACTTCTGACGCTCTACGCACAAGAGGGCGGCAGCCATATTGGAGAAGTATGCTGCTCTCCAATATGGCGCCCACGATCGCTCTGTGGAGTTGCCGACTGGACGTGCCTCACACGTCCTTTGTCTCAAAGGGCTTAAGCATGTGTGGGATAGGCACAAGGCTATCCTAGATATAAGATAGGGAACTGGGAACTAATCAAAGTATTTAGAACATTGGGCAGACTAGATGGTCCGAATGGTTCTTATCTGCCGATACTTTCTATGTTTCTATTTTCTCTCCATCTTCTTGCAACGGTGGCCAAAAACTTGCACGATTAATACAGACTTCTCTTTCCCTATTCCATCTAATCCTAGATTTAATGATGCTGTTTGAGGGCGACATAGAACACATTGACACCATATCTGATCCATAGTCCTGTGATCTTTTTCCCATCTCCAGCGCTTATGATCTATCGCATCTTATGCCATTTCTGGGGCACCATGTACCACCTTCAATTGTATTTCATGAAATCCCAAACAATGTGAAAACCATTTTGTATATTAACCCATGCATTAATCCACATGTCATTCCCTAGATATATCTTAAGAACTCCAGACCAGCCAATCCTAATGTCTACATTTTTAAAAAATGTTTTATTTTCTTAGGTTTTGTATCGATCAACTTCTCAAATAGATGAAAATGTTCCACATTCGTTACCTTCCTTTAGGCTGCATCTATACAATGCTTGAATTGAATATATGTAAAAACCTGTCCTGCATGAATACCATATTCTACTTTCGATTTATGAAATGATTTTATGCTTGCCTCTAACCGGTCTGATATTCTCCCTGCCCCTATTTCAGCCACTCTCTCAAAGTTAGATCTTGAATATTTAATTGCAGTGCTTACCTGATCCTCAACGCATCGCTCCCTGCGTTCTTCAGCAACATACTCACCTAACTCCGTGGGGCCAGGGCCGTCTTTAACACGGGGCAAACGGGGCAGCTGCCCCGGGCCCACTTACTCCTGGGGGGCCCAAGGCAGCTGCCAGGTGGTCCCGCTGCCCCTCCGTAACTGCACCTGCACTATGCGATCAGCACTGATCGCATAGTGCAGGTGCGCCCAGCGTTTTCTGCTCTTCCCGGCTCCCTCAGCGGGGAGACGCAGGCAGCATGTGCTCAGTGTGTGTTAAACACACTGAGAGCTCAATCCATGCTGCTCGCGCTCCCCGCGCGTAGTGTTGGTTCAGAGCATCGGAAATCCGATGCTCTGCGTCATTACTACGCGCGGGGAGCGCGAGCAGCATGGATTGAGCGCTCAGTGTGTTTAACACACACTGAGCACATGCTGCCGGTGTTCTGTCAAATTACTGGAGCAAATTCTCCTGCGCAATCGCAGGAGAATTTGCTCACTGCGCATGCGCATAAAGTTACAGCTGATAACTCAGCTGTAACTTTGTGTCCACCGCGCATGCGCGAGCTGCGCAACCCACATCACACACCCCGCACACCCCTTCTTACCAGATGATCGGACAGCTGCGGTACACAGCGCATGCGCGCGGCTATCAAGCCGTGTGGGAATGCGCTGTGTCCGTGGCTGGATTCAACCAAAACGCTGGTAAGTAACACGGGGCGGGGGGGGACATAAGGAGCCAACAGAGAGGTAAGCACCCTGGTGAGGGCTGCCTCATCTTCATGGGAGTTGTGATCCTCCTGCTGTATTATGCAGCAGGGGGATCACAACTCCTATCAAGATGAGGCAGCCCTCACCAGGGTGCTTACCTCTCTGTTGGCTCCTTATGTCCCCCCCCGCCCCGTGTTACTTACCAGCGTTTTGGTTGAATCCAGCCACGGACACAGCGCATTCCCACACGGCTTGATAGCCGCGCGCATGCGCTGTGTACCGCCGCTGTCCGATCATCTGGTAAGAAGGGGTGTGCGGGGGGTGTGATGTGGGTTGCGCAGCTCGCGCATGCGCGGTGGACACAAAGTTACAGCTGAGTTATCAGCTGTAACTTTATGCGCATGCGCAGTGAGCAAATTCTCCTGCGATTGCGCAGGAGAATTTGCTCCAGTAATTTGTCAGAACACCGGCGTCTCCCCGCGCTCCACTCATGTAGGAGAGACCACAGGGGCGGGGAAGGTGAGAACAGTGGAGAGGGGAGGGAGGATAGAGAGAACATTGGGGAGGGAGGATAGAGAGAACAGAGGGGAGGGAGGATAGAGAGAACAGTGGGGAGGGGAGGGAGGATAGAGAGAACAGTGGGGAGGGGAGGGAGGATAGAGAGAACATTGGGGAGGAAGGATAGAGAGAACAGAGGGGAGGGAGGATAGAGAGAACATTGGGGAGGGGAGGGAGGATAGAGAGAACACTGGGGTGGGGAGATAGAAAGAAAGAAAACTGTGGAGACAATGGGGGACAGAGAGAACACTGGGGAGACAAAGGGTGTCTGTGTATGTATATGTGTAAGTGTGACTGTTAGTGTCACAAGGGAATATGTTTATTTTCTTTCGGTAAAAAAAAAATGTAAGCGTGTGAGTGTGTGTGTCTACGTGTGGGCGTGTATGTGTGACTCTGTGTAAGGTTGTCTGTGTATGTATATGTGTAAGGGTGATTGTGTGTTTAAGAGTGTGTTTATTTCTGTGTAAGTGTGACTGTGTGTAAGGGTGTGTATAACAGTGTGTGTATGTAAGTGTGACTGTTAGTTTTTCCAGTAAAAATAAATAAAATGTAAGTGTGTGACTGTGTGTAAGGCTGTCTAGGAGTGTGTGTGTGTGTGTGTGTGTGTGTGTATCTGTAAGTGTGACTGTGTGTAAGGGTGTCTGTGTATGTCTAAGAGTGTTTGTGTATTTTTGTGTAAGTGTGACTGTGTGTAAGGGTGTGTTTAACAGTGTATGTAAGGGTGACTGTGTGTGTGTAAGGGTGTCTGTGTAAGTGTATGTATATATGTATATGTGTCACGTGAGGGGAGAAATCTCCGCCCCCTCACAGAGCATGTTAGAGCACCAGATGTCCGTGACATACCACGCACAGAAGAAACAGCCCCTTCCCTGCAAATGTAAGGTAAGTGAGCAGGGAGGGGGACAAACGAGTGTGTGTGTGTTTAAGTTTGACTGTGTGTGTAAGTGTGTCTATCTGACTGTGTAAGGTTTTCTGTGTAAGTCATATATACACACACACACACAATCTAAATATTATATAAACCACCTATACATTACACACAGACACAAAGCAAGTGTGTGTTTATTTTTTTTGTAGGGAGGTATTAGGGTGGAGGGTGTGATTGCATGCCGGGAATGAGGGGTGGGGTCCAGGGGCCCCAAACAAATGTTTGCCCAGGGTCCAGTCAATGTTAAAGACGGCCCTGCGTGGGGCTCTTCTGGGGCATGCATGGAGGGGGCGGGGGCTGCCCCATCGTTGACAGGTTGGTTATTGGAATGTGTGTGTGAGTGAAGGTTCTACGGCTTTATATCTACTCAAGACGTAATAGACACGACATATCTGAGTCCCATTGAGGGACATATTTCCTAAATTAGTTCTTCCTCTTCCCTCTATTAAGAAAGTATCTACCTATTTTCCCCCTATTCAAATGTATCTTCCCCTTTTTTTTTTTTTACCCCTGTTACCGTTTCTAACTAGTGGCCTGGTTGCCCTGGCCCATCCAGAACCCATCTTACTGTGTGGGGTAAACCTGTCTCTCTTTTTATAGGGGATGGAATTGTTGCCGGGGGAGGGAAGGGGATGAATTATATGAATTAATTCATGTCTTCTACGATATTTTTTGGTCTTGTCGTGTACCTTGTATTTATGTATTTGTTGTCTGTATTGTATCATCTTTTTTCTTTTGTATATTTGATAAAAAGATTATTTAAAGCAAAAAAAAAAAAAAATTATATCCTAAACAATGCAATGCCAATATTTTGGTAGTGTTTAAAAATGTTTTTTTTTGTTTTTTTTTTAAATATAACCGGCATAGTAGCGAACATTGACCATGATCTGGGACATGGGGGCATCACAAGGCTTATAATAGTCCAAGCTTTCAAACCATGGATAACAGAGAGTCTGTCGCTGAGAATGCTTTAAATTGCATCTGATTACAGATTTTATATTTGCCTTCATATTGCATGGCTACTTGCATAAGAGTCTTTGTATTTAAAAGATGGACTAAACTCTAAAATATATATACCGGTATATATTTTTTAGAAAGGCACAAGGCCGCTATTATATATTGCTACATCTTCTGATGAGGGCGACAGTATTAGAGTCACAACTCGTGTCCCTAAATAGATTGACTTCCTTAGAGCTAGAAACGTAGTCACAAGCACTGTAACCATGAGATAGGACACAAATAAGCTTCAACATTACACAACAAAACCATTCATTCTGATTCGCCTGTTACTTGTCCCTGTAACTGAGTCAGAACATGTTGGGGTTATTCAATTACAGTTGAATAATCACTTATCATGCATTGAAAGGTTAAAGGGACTCAACTTAAACATGGCTTACACTGTGTCTGTAGAGAATAATGAAATATGATATTTGAGCTATACACTGGTTTAGCAAAATGGAAAGAAAATGCATAAAATAAGAGAAATATAATCTTTTAACTCCTGCTTATGACATCACCATGCGGCTTGATATGCAAATTGCACATTAAACAGTAGCTCATTTTGCATATCGAGCCATAGATGATGTCATAAACAGGAGACACCACAGACATGTTTAAAACATATTTTTTGCTTATTTTATGACTAAAAAGAAATTAGGCTTCAGGGTTAATTTTAGTATTAGGGTTCGGGGGTTAGTATTAGGGTTCGGGGGTTAGTATTAGGGTTTAGGGGGTTAGTATTAGGGTTCGGGGGTTAGTATTAGGGTTCGGGGGTTAGTATTAGGGTTTAGGGGGTTAGTATTAGGGTTCAGGGGTTAGTATTAGGGTTTAGGGGGTTAGAATTAGGGTTCGGGGGTTAGTATTGGGGTTTAGGGGGTTAGTATTAGGGTTCGGGGGTTAGTATTAGGGTTTAGGGGGTTAGTATTAGGGTTCGGGGGTTAGTATTAGGGTTTAGGGGGTTAGTATTAGGGTTCAGGGGTTAGTATTAGGGTTCGGGGGTTAGTATTAGGGTTTAGGGGGTTAGTATTAGGGTTCGGGGGTTAGTATTAGGGTTCAGGGGTTAGTATTAGGGTTTAGGGGGTTAGTATTAGGGTTTAGGGGGTTAGTATTAGGGTTCGGGGGTTAGTATTAGGGTTTAGGGGGTTAGTATTAGGGTTCGGGGGTTAGTATTAGGGTTCGGGGGTTAGTATTAGGGTTTAGGGGGTTAGTATTAGGGTTTAGGGGGTTAGTATTAGGGTTTGGGGGTTAGTATTAGGGTTTAGGGGGTTAGTATTAGGGTTCGTGGGTTAGTATTATGGTTTAGGGGGTTAGTATTAGGGTTCGGGGGTTAGTATTAGGGTTTAGGGGGTTAGTATTAGGGTTCGGGGGTTAGTATTAGGGTTTAGGGGGTTAGTATTAGGGTTCGGGGGTTAGTATTAGGGTTCAGGGGTTAGTATTAGGGTTTAGGGGGTTAGTATTAGGGTTCGGGGGTTAGTATTAGGGTTTAGGGGGTTAGTATTAGGGTTCGGGGGTTAGTATTAGGGTTTAGGGGGTTAGTATTAGGGTTTAGGGGGTTAGTATTAGGGGTCGGGGGTTAGTATTAGGTTTTAGGGGGTTAGTATTAGGGGTCGGGGGTTAGTATTAGGTTTTAGGGGGTTAGTATTAGGGTTCGGGGGTTAGTATTAGGGTTCAGGGGGTTAGTATTAGGGGTCGGGGTTAATTTTAGTATTGTGTTTTATGGGTTAATTTTAGTATTGGGGTTAATTTTAGTATTGGGGTTTGGGGGGGCACTTTTGTGGGGGGAATCATTAGGGGGGTATTTTCTTTTTACTTGTACATTTGTAAGAGCTGACAGTTCAGCGCTGAACTGTCAGCTCTAACATAGCCGCGTCCGCGATCAAACGTCCGCGTTATTCTTCATTGCTGACAGTTCAGCGTTCTAACTGCCGCGCTGTACTGTCAACGATGAAGCCGCGGTGAAGAAGAGTCCTAAACCCACAGTGGTTGGCCATTACTTTTCTTATTTTTTCATTTGTTACCCACTGAGCCCTCTATAACCACTCCAGTTTTTCTTTTACATTTACTCCGAGTATTTATTGTGCTTTTGTTTTGTTTCTTCCATATTTTTTACACTTTTTCTCTCATTTTCTCTACATTATTTTTTTTTCTCGTTGCTTATTTGCTTTTTTTTCCTCCATTTTTCTAAAGCTTCTTGTTATTTTTTTTTTATTTTTTTTTGCTATGTTTTCAGTGTTTTACTATGTTCCATAGTATTTCTCCTACCTGTATCTATTTTGATTGTCGTTACATGACTATATTCCTAATAAACATATATTTATTTTATTACTATCAATGTGCAAGTCTGCTTTTTTGAAATAGTTTGTTCTTTCACACATATGCCCCTTAGGAGAGGGCAAATAAGCAGTCCATTGGTTTTGCACCTGCACCCATAGTAGTTTCTTTTGCCGGCAGTTCTCTATCCCCAATTTTTTTTTAAATAAATTGTGAGAACAAACAGGAGTCATAAAGACCACAAAGTTGAATTATATACCCTAAATCTGAGGGCATCAGTGCAGTAAACAGTGGAGCCTCTGGGTAAGGATATACCAGCTATGTCAGGGGAAACTGTGACTGTACAACTTTACTTACTGAAGCATACTGAGAATAAAATGACGCAAAGTGTGAATAAAATGACGCATAGTGAGAATAAAATGACGCAAAGTGTGAATAAAATGACGCATACTGAGAATAAAATGACGCAAAGTGTGAATAAAATGACGCATATTGAGAATAAAATGTTGCATACTGAGACTGAAAAGTTGCAGTTTTGCCCCTTTTTTCCCTCTTGTATAGAACCCATTCTGACAGGTTTATACAGACCATGCAGAAGCAAAAGCAAAAGCCTGACTAAAGGAATCAGGAGTAAACGTAAAACAGCAAAACAGCGCCACTATTTATAGATAATCTAAACACATAGAACAGAGTGAAACTATTCCATGCAATGTGTCATTGTAACAGTCATAATGACAAATAGCTACTTGAATTACCCTGAAAGACCCCAGAGTGCTGCCCTTTTGTCCAACTCAGAATGTTTGTACCTGAGAATGTCTTCAGTGCAAACTGTGCTATTCACTGCACACTTCCCTTTACATCCCTGCAATTCATTAAAGCCTTCCAACTGACTCCAGCTCCCACTTCATTAGCCCTCTGAGAGTCTTTGATAACAGAGGTTTGGTAATGAAAAGAGTTTTAGAACATTTCGAGTTAAACAGGTTCAGGGGAAATAAAAGATCAATTATCGGTCTGTCGGATCCACAACATGCTTCTCGGACCCCCTGTAGGAGATGCTGCAAGCCCCCAATTAAAGTGGCAATCATTTTGGCTCGGCTCTGTGAAGCTGACCAAGGTTCCATAGTACCTAACAGTCCTGATTTTTTTTGGGTTCAGCCCCATCACAATTTGATTATTAGTAGGCCTATCTATAAGGCATTTAAAGTCTAAAATACATGAGCTGATGTGATCGTATCCCTGTTTTATTTAGGGATGCCTATTAAAAATGGATGGTTGCTGCAGACCAGTGTACAATATACCGATTACAGCTCTGGAGCATGAATTCTTCATAAGTATCCTTGAAAACAGTGATGCAGTTCCCCTACATGAGCTCCAAAACAACATTACTTGTAGTCAGTGGTGGGCTAAGAGTGTGGGGATGTGGCCTGCCCCAGGTGCCATTCATTGGAGGGGAACCACTGGCTGGGGTTCCCAGGGTCTTCAATTAGACCCTGGATACTAGACATGTGCAAAATGAAAATTTTCGTTTCGTTTTCGTTCATTCGGATGAAAATGATATTTATTTCGTCTAAAACGAATTTCGTTCATTACTACATTCATTTCGGACGTAATTCGTTCATTATTTTCGTTTCGTTACATTCGTTTGTACGAATCAATTGACCTAATAGTATTCCATAAACCGAAAGTCTATAAACCGAACGTTCGGTTTATAGACTTTCGTCATTTGTAATGCATGTAATAGTACTATTGGCTTTCTATAAACAGAAACAGAGTCTCCATTCATAAAAATTTATGAATGGGGACTCTGTTTCTGTTTATAGAAAGCCAATAGTACTATTACATGTATTCCAAATGACGAAAGTCTATAAACCGAACGTTCAGTTTATAGACTTTCGGTTTATAGAATACATTCAATTCTATGTATTCTATAAGCCGAAAGTCTATAAACCGAACGACCTTCAGTTTATAGACTTTCGGCTTATAGAATACATAGAATTACATGTATTCTATAAACCGAAAGTCTATAAACCGAACGACTTTCGGTTTATAGACTTTCGGCTTATAGAATACGTGTAATACGATTGGCTTTCAATAAACCGAACGAGAGCCCCATTCATAAGAAATTCTTATGAATGGGGACTCTATTTCGGTTTATAGAAAGCCAATAGTATTACATGCATAAACCGAAAGTCATTCATTATGTCAGTTTATGGAATGTATATGTAATGCTATTGGTATTCTATAAACCGACTCTATTTCGGTTTATAGAATGCCAAAAGCACGAATGGACGAATGATTTTCGTTTATTAACCATTCATTCATTCATCTTTCGTTAGTTTAGCATTTTCGTTATTCGTTTTTCGGACGAATGGACGAAAAATGCTATATTCGGACGAAAATGCATTCATCCGAAAATGAATGCACATGTCTACTGGGTACCCCAGTCAATGACACCCTTCCAATGTGGCCCGCGGGACATGGAGATGCAGCCTGCATGATGTCTGCAGCGGTTACCGCACCTCCACCCGCAGGTGAGCACCCCTACATGAAGCAGTGTCAGGAAAAACTTTCCCAATGCTGCACAGAGCGCCACGCATAATCCCTCTGTCCTCCATCCTGCGAGTGAGGTCATCATGTGCCAGATGGAGGGAAGTGTGACTCTGCGTGTGAGGATGTAAGCATAACTCTGTGTGTGTAAGTGTGATAAAAACATAATCCTTGTATATGAAGCTAATCTGGCGCAGTATTTGATAATCTGTGTATATAAAGACAATCTGCAGAAAAATATGCATAATCTTTGGATATAAATTCAGTCTGGAGCAGTGTATGCATAATCTTTGCATATGAAGCCAATATAGAGCAGTGTACACATCATTTTTGTGTATGAAACAATCTGGAGTGATGTATGCACAATTTATTTATTTATTTAGAAAGTGTTTTACCAGGAAGAAAACATTGATATTTCTCTTGTTTTCAAGTATATCCTGTGGACTAAGTCCTTAATAGAGTTACACAGAGTTACACATTTAACAGTAGATTAAAAATACATACATACATATATTTAAACAAGTTGGAAGGAGCACATACAGGGTAAATCATTATTGATACAAAAAGGGATAACATGTACAGTATACAAAGGAGTTTGTAACCTAATAACAGGTACAATCTGTTTTGAGGATTTGGGAGACACTTATTTTCAGGAATTTAAGACCAGATGATGATTTGGCAGAATCAAGGAGGCTTATTCCACATATGAGGAGCTCTGAAAGAGAACGCACCTCGACCTGCTTCCTTTTTGAAGTGAGGGGTCGCTAGTGAAGGGTTGGTGCAGGATCTGAGATTGTAGGAAGCGCCGGGAGTAAGAGCGAGCATGGCGCTCAGGTAGGGGGGGAGCGTTCCAGAGAAGTGGTTATGCACTAAGCAAGCTAGGTGGAGAGTGCGCCTGGAGACAAGCGTCAGCCTGTTTAACTCTTTTAACATTTTACAGTGATGCGTGTTATAATCACACTGTAGCGCAAAACGACACAATGTATTGTACAGAGTGTCGAGTTTACCGAGATGGGTCTGCGGGGCAGAATCATATACAACATCTCCATAATCTAAGATCGGCATTAACATTTGCTGCACAATACGTTTCCTTACTGTGGTATCTAGGTTTGATTTGTTTCTATATAGAATCCAATCCTAGGATATAGCTTTGACACAAGCTTGTCAATATGGAGACCAAAAGATAAGTTTGGGTCTAGCCACATTCCAAGATACTTATATGAATTTACCTGGGTCAGGTTATAACTGGATGTGTTCTTGATGTTTAATTGAAGATTGTTTAATTTGAGTAGTTTAGCATTTGTCCCAAACAACATGGACACAAATGTTCAGCGTTGAGGAATAATTTGTTGCTAGCTATCCAATTTTCATCTTTAGAAAACTGATCCTGTAGCACGGATTCCACTTGCGATAGTTGAGTACCACAAGTATAAATGACCGTATCATCAGCATACATATGCACATGAGCCAGGTCACACACCGAGGGTAGATCATTTATAAATAGGGAGAAAAGCAGTGGCCCAAGAACGGATCCTTGAGGCACTCCACACTTGATTGGCAACGGGAAGGAGGCAGTATCAGCAATGGACACATATTGAGTTCTATCAGACAAGTATGAACAAAACCAGCAGAGCGACATCTCATTTATACCGGAACAACTTAGCTTGTTTAGCAGCAGATCATGATCAACCGTATCAAAGGCCTTTGCAAAGTCTAGGAAAATTGCACCTGTGAGTTCACCCCTCTCCATACCACTCTGAATGTCATTGCTCACCTTTAAGAGGGCAGTTATCGTGGAGTGATTTGACCTAAACCCAGATTGAAGCGAGGTTAGATAGTTGGAGCGTTGATAATACTCGCACAGTTGATCATGGGCATATTTTTCCAGGATTTTTGAAAAGACGGGTAGCAATGAAATAAGCCTGTATTTTGACACTAAGTTTACATCACAAAGAATATGCAGAGCTATAGATGGTACATTTGGGGGACCCAATCACACATAAAAAAATAATAATTTCACAACAGATTGTAACTTCACTGCTGCTTACTTCTCATTAACAAGGACCACACAGACTAGATCGCTTTAATGGTCATCTATAGTCAAATTATATGGGGACTAATCAGTAAAAGGTGACAACTATAAATTGTGCAGAGACCAACTTGTTCGGTTCCTCCTGTAAGAAGAACACAGTTGGTCCTACATTTATATGTATTGTAAAAAAAAGAATATATATAAAAATCAAATAATTAAAAAAAAAATTTCTAGCAGGAGAAACTCACCCTACACTAAATTTACCCAGTAAAATATATAGTTAATGTGACAGTCCCACACACAGGGTCTGAAAAAAAAAAGAAAAAGCTGTCTAGAATGGTCTTATCAATGTTTTCCTGAACATTTGCTATCTCCTAAAAGTGTTACAGTTTTAATATTTTTACTATAGGAACAGTCCTGCATACCTCCCAACATTTCAGAGGGGCAAAGAGGGACAATTTCCCTTTTGTGGGAGTGACAGAAGGTGTGTCAATGGGCGGGGCATTACCTGAACATTTCCAGCGACTTTATTGCCCATAGATAACTATTTATGTAATTTGGTAACTGGTTAAAAAGAAAAAAAGTATTTTACTTATACAAATTAATTTATAAAGAAAATGTATGGCAGTGTAAACACCCATTATTATTTGTTTTATTGCTTTGGTGCACTTTGATACACTTATACAAAGCAAAACATAGTCTTAAATTAGAGGGGCAACGATTTAAAAGTAATATCAGGAAGTATTACTTTACTGAGAGGGTAGTGGATGTATGGAATAGCCTGCCAGCTGAAGTGGTAGAGGTAAACACAGTGAAGGAGTTTAAGCATGATGGGATAGACACAAGGCTATCCTAGCTATAAGACCGGGAACGGGGGACTAATAAAAGTATTCCAAAAAAATTGGGCAGACTAGATGGACCGAATGGTTCTTATCTGCAGACACATTCTATGTTTCTAAAACGTTTGAGGGACAATAGGGGAGGAAAGAGGGACAGAGGGGTTTGGGGGCAAAATGGAGTCTATCCCTCTTACATAAGAACACTTGGGGGGTTCACTATAGGCACAACTACCCAAAAACAGATTCTGCTGCTGTCTGATACATAGTGTTTGTTATTCATTGTTACTGTATGTAGACTTTGCAATAGAATCCTCAGGGTGATGTCACAATAACCAGAGACCAGTCACCTGACCATTGGAACTCCATATGAGGATGACACAATGTATGCAATTAACTGGATATTGTTACCAGAGATGCTTCCCCTTCCAGTAGCCAATCAGGTCTGTATCTCTCACTACCAAACAAGCCTGCAACACAGGTCACTGCCCTGAAGGGGTTAAGAGGGAAGTGAAATGATGCCCCTCCTCCTCATGCTGGCTCCTCCCAGTCACTACCTCCCTGTCCTGTCCAGCAGGGAATCCCCAGATCTCTCAGGGACAGAGAGCCATGGCATCTACAGGGAGTAGTAGGAGCTGCAGGGGTATTATACGGCTGCCTGGGGGCAGATGGCTCTTACTGGCCTGTAACCTGCTCCTGATTACTGCTGCCCATTCCGTCCATGTTTCCAGGCGCTTTGACTCAGCCCAGCCCTCCGACCCTGTAATCACCTATAACACATACTACTTTACCCAGAAGGTAAGGGGATGAGCGTGATGGGAGTGAGAATCGCTTTCAGTGCCAGGGGTGGGTAACCTGTATTGTGCTGCAAGAGTTAACAGAACAGCCATGGGCTCTCAAATGGTTAATATGAATAGCTAGCAAGTCTATAGGACCCCTGACGTCTGCTGTTCAGTTGCCAATTTCTTTCCTATACATCTCACTGTTGTTATACACCAGTGGCTGAGTGTGATAGAAGGTGGGTGCAGAGCATGATGAGAGTTAAAGTGGGAAGAGTAGCCAAAGCAGTCTAATCCCATGGAGCGGAGGTTGGGTGAGTGTGATGAGAGTTGTAGTCCACAGCAGCGGGTTTGCCATTGCTCAATCAGTGGCATGATAGGAGTTGTAGTCCTACCCCATCTGCAGTGGGTTAGGTGGCCCAGTTCTGCTGCATAGCATGCTGATGACGAGTCCCAGGGTTTCACAAGTTGTTTTGTTGCTGAGAGATGCTGCTCTGGGTATCAGTGGATAATAAACTGCTGACTGGTCATTTTTACCCACAGGCTGTCTCTCTCTCTGTCTTGTCCTGACCAGCCCTACACTGCAGATCTTACCTCCTTCTAGTAATTGGGAATATTTATTTAGAAAACCCAATTCTGGGTCAGTCTTGTTGATTGCTTTTTATTTTACAACTTTGTCTAAAAACTAACTTTTTATAAATAACCCAAATTTTACTGTGAGTTATACATTCCAAGAATAGGACTGCTACTCTCCTCAATCTCAGACAGTATTTTCTTTATCTGGTGCTCATTGGCCACATATACAGGAGCTACCTGGTAACTCAGGCCAGCTGTATGGATTTTAGTGCACACATTATAACTTTGCAGGGGCTTTAACTCTCTGTGTTCCCCCCTTGTGCTGAGCAGTGGGCTTCACGTCTCTTGGCTTCACATCCCTAGCATACAAAGGGTTAAACTGATCATATGGTACTATTGCACAGCAGAGTCAGTATATTATATCAGTGTGCCGTCAGCCACTGGTTCTCAGTGAGATCATGCATAGGCTGATTACTCTGACCACCTAAAATATGGCGGACAGATGTGGCTTTGTGATGTTGATGTTTGATAATGTTAGTGCAGTCAGACTTGGGGGACCCCTATGCCATGGTGTCCAACTGCTGCCCTCCCCACCTTTGGTGGATCCCAACTCACTGGAACATGACACACTAGTTCTGTATTCCCTTTAAAAGGAAATACATTTGACTGAATAATTAAGGTCTCTTTATATGGTGTTTTTTTTTTTTTTTTTTTACTTGACAGAATAAAAAACATACACATCATGTGCCACTGTGTCACATGATGTGTATGTTTATACCCTGCTCTGCCTCTCGGCAGAGGCAGAATTGATTTGACGGCTCTCACTCAGAGCAGATCTCTCTTCCTGTCTCTAGCCACAAAGTCTAGTAAATGTCCGCCATATACACAACGGCAGCTGCCGTCCCCTCGTTAGTCCTCAGTGCATTTAAGAGCATAAAATGCCACATACATTCCCCAGAAAGGGGGGGGGGGGGGAAGGTTTAATGGCATCTTAGAGTACGAGGGTTAATCATACCAGGCCTCTTACTTATTTACTTACCATGTCATTTGAGCTGTCATAGGAACTGCTGAAGTTTTGCTTTTTTGGAGTAAGCTGGCAAGTAACAAATTCTGGTCCATCACATTTACCCTCTTGTATTAAAGGGTCGGCTTTTGAGAAATGCATGTATTTGTGAATTTTTATATGTATGTATGTTTGTGTGTGTGTACATATACACACACATACGTATATACACACACACACACACACATACGTATACACACACACACACACACATACGTATACACACACACACACACACATACGTATACACACACATACGTATGTACATACATACACACACATACATACATACACACACACACATACATACATACACACACATGCACACGCACATACACACATGTACACACACTGCATGTGATGGGCTGCGATAAAGCTAAAACAGTTGATTTTGCATAGATCTGGATGCTCCTCTGATGACCTATTGCCCTTCTGTATTAGTCTGTTTATCCTTTTGTTATCCCGGTGACAAGGGTCATACTGCCGGTTATCAAGGTTTCTTCTAACCTGCATTGGAGCCATATTTACTTATTTAGATTTGACTAAAGTCAAGTTAATGAACCTTCCAGGGAGTATCTGTTGGGGGTAAAACCCGGGAAGTGCATGTAACAGTTTTCAGGTTATTGTGCAGCATGGGGTTGGATTGAGTAAAATGCGTTGGAAGTTATTTTTTTTTTTTTTTTACACTTAAACTGTGAATGTGGTCCTGTCTGGTGGTATAATGGACAGTTATGCTTTGCAGTGCCCCTAGCATAGGGTTTATGGATAGCAGCTTTAAAAAAAAAGGGCATAGTGTATTAAACTGAATGTGTGTGTGTGTTTTTTATTTATTTATTTTAATCATAAGCTATTCCTGCCAGCCATGCAGAGCTCAAAAACCTGTAACATGCGTTACATGTGAATTTTCAGGTGTTCAATGCTGCTATTAATACCTGATAGTTGCAGGTTCCTCGTACATTCACTGTTTAGCGCATAGCTCTGTGTGCAGTGCTGCTCAGTACTGTGCTGAGCGTCTAGGACACATCATTGCGGCCGTTTCACTGCTGACAGTTCAGTGCGGCAGTTTGGGCGCTGAACCTTTAGAGGCAAAAGACAACGCAGCCATTTCACCACCGCAGTGTAAGCCTGAATTGTCTGCGCTTACACAGTAACAAACCCCCACTAATAAAGTAACGCTCCCAGTGCGGGCTCCCAGTGCTGACTCCCAACCTCTAATAATACTAACCTTTTATTCAATACCGCAAAGACCTCTCAAGTGATGAACTGGCCGTTTTGCGAGAGTCTGCGGTGAATCAGTCGCAACGAACAGTCGCCACCTCCCCCCCACTCCGTGCTGATAGTAACCAGTTTGCTGTATTAATCACAAACACTTCTAAAATACTTTTAGCAGCGCGTCGGGTACAATGAACACGGCATTATCCTGTCTCACAAAGTAAAACTGTTTATGTGCACACTCTCTATCTTAAAATGGGTAAAAGAGGGTAATTTTGCACTATTCCCAGAACGTGTGTGTGTGTGTGTGTTTGTGTAAAACGGGAGCTAGAACATATGTGGACGGTGGTGGGGGGGGGACATAAGGGGGCAACATAGCGGCAAGCACCCTGGTGAGGGGGGGAGCCTTGAGGGCTGCCTCGTCTTGATGGGAGTTGTGATCCTCCTGCTATATTATTGATGCTCAAGGCTCCCCCCTCGCCAGGGTGCTTGCCCCTATGTTGCCCCCTTATGTCCCCCCCCCCCCGCCGTGTTACTTACCACCTTAGCGTGGTGTGAAGGGGGTGGGAGGTGGGTAGCGTCGCTCCGCTCGCACATGCGCAGTCTTTACAAAGTTACAGCTGAGTGATCAGCTGTAACTTTGTGTGCAATGAGTAAATTCTCCTGCGATTGCGCAGGAGAATTTGCTCGAGAAATCTGTCAGAACACCTGTTCTGACCGAAGTCTCTGCGCTCCAAGTCCCAACGGCTGTCCGTGGGGCACATGCACAGTAGCGCAATCCCACGGACACAGGGACTGGACGCAGAGACACTTCAACTTTATTATAGAGGATATATATATATATATATATATATATATATTTTTTTTTTTTACCAGTTAAAATCAAACTAGCCCAGTTCCTTAAATGAGTAACATGTTACAGTTTTACTTCATGTTTTTGTCACATGTCAGTGGAAGTGGTTAGTGATTGTTAAAAAACGGCTGCACAGTGAGACCTTTTTTTAATGTGCAATTTACATGACCAGACAGAGCTGACCAGTCGGGCTGCCGGCTTTTCTTATAATGATTTAACCGTGGCCTGGAGCCAAATTTTCACTGGCCTGCCAGTCAAATATCAGTGGAGTGGCAACCATACTGGCCATACAGTATAATTTACCAGTAACCATTTGTGATATAATTTGCCTCATAACTTTTAAACCTGCTGTCAGTATGTAGGGGAGCACTACCTGCTTTACCATCACTCCATCAAGTAATGTGGGCGGAGCACTACCTGCTTTACCATCACTCCATCAAGTAATGTGGGTGAAGCACTACCTGCTTTACCATCACTGATCTGATCCATAAAGTAATGTGGGCGGAGCACTACCTGCTTTACCATCGCTCTATCAAGTAATGTGGGCGGAGCACTACCTGCTTCACCATCGCTCTATCAAGTAGTGTGGGCGGAGCACTACCTGCTTCACCATCGCTCTATCAAGTAATGTAGGTGGAGCACTACCTGCTTTACCATCGCTCTATCAAGTAATGTGGGTGGAGCACTACCTGCTTCACCATCGCTCTATCAAGTAATGTGGGCGGAGCACTACCTGCTTCACCATCGCTCTATCAAGTAATGTGGGTGGAGCACTACCTGCTTTACCATCGCTCTATCAAGTAATGTGGGTGGAGCACTACCTGCTTTACCATCACTCCATCAAGTAATGTGGGTGGAGCACTACCTGCTTTACCATCGCTCTATCAAGTAATGTGGGTGGAGCACTACCTACTTTACCATCGCCCCATCAAGTAATGTGGGTGGAGCACTACCTGCTTTACCATCGCTCTATCAAGTAATGTGAGTGGAGCACTACCTGCTTTACCATCGCTCTATCAAGTAATGTGAGTGGAGCACTACCTGCTTTACCATCGCTCTATCAAGTAATGTGGGTGGAGCACTACCTGCTTTACCATCGCTCTATCAAGTAATGTGGGTGGAGCACTACCTGCTTTACCATCGCTCTATCAAGTAATGTGGGTGGAGCACTACCTGCTTTACCATCGCTCTTATAAAGTAATGTGGGCGGAGCACTACCTGCTTTACCATCGCTCTATCAAGTAATGTGGGTGGAGCACTACCTGCTTTACCATCGCTTATCTGCTCCATCAAGTAATGTTTTGATGTCATGTTAAACTTCCAAACTGTGAAATATGGGACCTTGGCCATAGCAGGGCCTGTCCCTGTCAGCTAGGGGCCATTGACAACGATATGACTAGTTATCCTTCCATTTATTCCGCACTATCTATTCCCTTCGATATCCTTACAATGTATAAGTGAGTTATTGGTGCATGAAGAGGACAGATAAATCCATTTTCTGTCCGGCCTGTAGAATCGTTTAAGTGACGAGCGCCGGGAATGTACTTTGGCAAGCACTGAATGAAGGTTCTAATAGCGCAGTTGAGACAATGGCCTTTGTTTGGCAATTGACTAAAATAAGGAAGTAGTTGTTGGCTCCTGCCAGTGAAATGATCCATTTTATGCACTGTTTATCAAAGGGTCAAGCAGCACACACAACTTTCAAAACCAAAGCAGGAAGAATTACTCATTTCCTTGTACCATTTAACTACCTGTTTCCGCCAATCTGTTCATTTGCTCGTAAGGAAATCACAATAGCAGATCATTTATTATTATGATATGTTTTCTTTTTTTATAATTAGAATTTTTTTTACATTTCAGATCATAGCTGCTAAATGTCCAGGATTTCCAGACACAGTCACTCTATCCCCCCCCCCCCTCCCCTCCCATATGGTGTTTCGTAGTGATGGCCTTTTTGTGTAATGTACTTTTAGGCCATTTTTTCAAATTTTTTTTTTTGAGCCTGGTCCATGTTCTCAAACCCCCCCACTCACTGTCCCTGTACCACAGCTACCATAACCCTAAAACTCCCTCCCCTGGATCTCTCCCTTGTAGGGGTGTCCTTTAGAGGTCCACAATATGTTTTTGTTTCATAAAAATATGTTATCCTGCTTACTGCATACACCTTTGCCCTTACTGTATTCTTACAATCAGGGTGTCCTGAACCAAGGCCTTTGTATTGCTCTGGTGGTGTGCATGCATGTGTACTTGTTTTATACAGTGTAAAAAGGATCTGTTACCAGACTACTGCTGTGAGACATGTTATCTGTGAGACTTTTCTACCAAGAGAGGGGCTGGGAAGGGGGGCGGGAGGGCAATTGCCCCCCAGAGAACTCTCTATCTAGCTCAGTGGTTGGGGCTGCACCACGTTACCCCGCCATAGGTAGCCCAACGCCTTCTATTTAGGGAGGCAGGACTCTGTCCATTTCTATTTTAGGTTTCAGGTGGGGGTCCATATTCCTGGGTTAAAGGAACATTAAACATTGTTTAACCCTTGCTTCCTGTCCTGGGACATTTAATTAACCCGACTTGTATCTTAATAGATCCACGCGGGGTTACTATCTGCTGTGTCTCATTTGCGAGACACAGCAGTTCCTGGTTTCTCGCCCCGCTCTGACATCTGAATGCGAGAGTCTCTCGCTGCTAGCACAGAGAGAGACCCTCGTTTATCCATGGGATTAGCAGGGGGCCTAGTTAAGGTCCCCCCTGCTGATCTCATGCAAAAACAAGGGGCTCTCTCTGTGCTAGCAGAGAGAGCCAGTCGCCGACCACACGGCTGCCTGCTTCCTATGGAGACATGGCAGCTGTCAGAGGATAAACTGACGTGTACTATCAAAAGTACACCCCAGTTCATTCTCATACTAGGGACAACTAAAATTTCACTTGTGCTTCTATATTGGAAGCATAAGTAAAAAATAACGTTTAGTGTCCCTTTAAATAAGGACTACAGCTATTAAGGTCTATCAGCACTTACGTTTCAAACGGTGCCGGACTCTACCGGATCCCATATAATAGATCCAGAAAAAAAAAACGATTGATCAGACAGTACTGAGTTAAGTGGGGTGTTTATTATCACCAAAGTGGCGTGACAACGTTTCAACTCTGCCGGGTCTTTGTCAAGCAGTATACAAGTCATGTTTAGGATGACTGTCCCCCTTAATTTTGGAGAGGATCAGGATGTCGCTCAGTTCAGTGTTTTTCATAAGGGAAAAGGTGCTTTTGGAAATTCTGTTCTTTTGACAATGTAAAACAAGTAATTACAAAAAAAAAAAACACGTTTTTTTTTTCTGAAACCTAAACTGTTAAGTTGCTGTGGCCATAATATAAATTCTTTGTTTTGCTGTAAAATCCATTTTGTACTTGGTGCAATTCCTCATTTTCTATGTTGTATTCCATTTTAATTTTTGTTGTATTGGGAATGTCCAGGGTAATTGGTAAGCAATTTAATGATCTAGTTGTGCTGTAAAATAGCTTGTCCAAACAAATATATCTAAAAAAAAAAAATATATATCATTTTAAAATTTTTTTTTTAAATGTATTGTCGATCTAGAAAGTCTGTGTTGTAAGTCAGACAGAAGGCTGCCATTAGACTATTTGTGTGTGCACTCTTCCTGGTCAGTGACCATGATTTGAATTGTAACGCTATTCTGATTGCATGAAAGCAGTGAAAAGATGATATATCTGCATAAATCACATTTGTTATATTTTACTCAAGCCCTCCCCCAGTGATTACTCTGCATGTATACTATAGGTGCGGCAGCACTGACAATACAGACACTGAGGATTGTTTCATTTAGGGACTTCCTGTGCTGCTGCAATACAATACATTGTGTGGACTTGCTCTAGTAGGATTTCTTAACAGTGCAACACATTTGTCTGAGGACATCACTCGAGAAACAGGATATTCCATTCATTTGAATGAAATTATTCTCATTGGTTCTTGCAGCAAAAAAAAAAAATTAGATAAAAGGAAATTGACTTTTACTCAGCTAGTGTGGGTAGTCCAGGTTTCTTGTAAACTGTTGTAATTTCACAAATATCTGTTTAATTAAAAAAAAAAAAATATATATATATGCTATAATTAAGCAATGTAAAACATGCTTTTTAAAGTACTTTGAAAGCACATTAATGTTTAGAAGATGCATTTTGGGTACAAGTCAGTCCTTTTAACTTGTCTGTATTCACAATGTTTGTTCGCTGTTTAGTGAGTAGACCTCTGTGTTAATTAGTATGAAAGCTAGATATATCGAGCCATTCGATTTCCCTTTTCAAGTAGGTGAAGCATGTGATAGTATAGCAGCATGTTCAGCCAGTGGATTAGGCACAAGCCTGACCGCTATTCTTGTCTCTCTTGTTATGACTAGACTCTGTTTTTGGAGATGATATCTTCTCTTATCCTGCTGTAGTGATTTTTTTTTTTTTTTTTTTTCAATGAGCAGTTTTTCTTGCACTTTAGGTTCCAGCAGGTATTTTGTCTGTGCAGGGGTGTAATTGACTGGTTGTTTTTGTTGTTGTTTTGCATAAACCATGATCCCGTGGTGGGGGGGAGGGGTTTAGGTTGGCGGGCAATCGCAGTTAAACATAAGACACATAACCAGCATCACATCATATTTTGGAAAGTTGTGTGTTTTTTTTTTTTTTTTTTTTTTACCTATAGCTCCTAATGTTTTTTGATTTGTTTTACATTGAACGTATATTTTTACGTTTTGTTCTTTTTGTTCTTATTTTAAATGGACTTATTTTAAATGATGAATAAAATGATCTATACATTTTGTGTTAGCATAAACTAGAATTATATGGTTTAACCCCTTCATGACGCATGGTGCTTGCGTCCCAGATGACGCAAGCACCAAAATGTCACGTTTTGTTCCCGGTCACCGATCGCAAAGTGGCAGAAACCCGATCATGGTCTTAATAAAAGACCGCGACTAAATAAAAGACTAAAAGATCGCGAGACCTCTGGATGTCAAGTGTGGAGGTGTGCCCGAACCCGGAAGTTTGCACGGCGCGATAGTGAAAACGCTGAAAGGGGCCTCATCGGACAGGTGGCATCCCTGGTCCCTGCAGCGGCAATCGAGCACAGCCGCAATGAGCAGTTTATCGCTTGGTTGTTCTATGCCGTCCTAGCGGATTTTAGGCACATTAAAAATCAGGATGGCATAGAGCAGCCTAGTGTCATGAAGGGGTTAAATGTGTCTGTGCAATCTCTTGTTTGACATCACCCGTGGCCCATAGGCGTCCACAGGACCTGTCAGACAGGGAATTGCAGCAACTTCCCCCCACACCCTCCATCAGAATGGTTTGGTCTGCTATGTCAGGGCCGTTAATACCACTGAGAAATAGGGGTAGCTGCCGTGAGTGGACACACTGCACTGAATCTGCTACTTGAGCCCTATGGTTTCTAAATAGTTATTTTTTTTTTTTTTTATATATATTCTCACTTGCCAGGGTGGATGATATTATACTGGTTTAAATTATTAATTCATTTTATTCTTTCCCTCACTCACCACTTAACCCCTTTCTATCATGGTATGGCCCAAGTTCCCCTATGCTTCTTCCTAGTCCCATTGATCCCATTCACCCCATTGGCCACTAACTGTCTGTCTTGTCCTATTGGCCAGCTTCCCTTAGATCCCTCCTTTCAGCCTATTGGTCTCTCTCCCAGTCACTATGACTTCCTTTGCCTTGGGATTGACTGGTTTGTGTTTATTCCCTCCTCTTTATTCATGTTTCCTCTGCCTGTGCAGGACTGGAGGGCTGGATTATAAAATAAAAATTGAGTTAATACTCCAGCTGTTCAGACTACATTTTCCCATGACTCTCAGCCAGTATTGTGTTTAGTAGCATGGGAAGGAGTTATGATTGAATTAATTACAAATAAAAGGGGGGAAGGGGGTAGGTGTTTATCTCCAGCATCGATTTTGAGAATATTTCCCATGATACAAAGACATCCAAAATATTCCAGCAAGTCTCACTTTTAAACTGTTGCAAAAGCCTGCATGATGATGTCAAAAATACTCCCCTACTCTCTTACTGCCCCCTGTGTATTATACTGGGCAGGACTAAGTGGCTTTGTAAAACTTTTTTTATTCTATTTTCCTCCCTTCCGACACAGGGAGAGGAGATTAACCTGACCAAACAGGATCATAGCTCCGCCCCCTTGTGATGTAATAGTTACATTACCCTCCCATTCAATGCAAGTCTATGGTCAGAATTCTGACTTATAGACTGCATTCTGTGTCCCCAGCCCCAAAGCGAGATACCACTGTTGTAATGTCTGAGGGGTGGCAGGCAAAAACACTATTTTTCAAAAAATTGGCGGCGCCCAGTCACACTTGTTTAGTTACATATTTTATTAAATACAGTCGCATAACAAAAACAAAAGACATATATCTGAAATCAACAATACAAAATAAAAGGAGTAAAAGCTTTTTCATTTTTTGGTGGGAGTGTCCCTTTAAGCAAGTAATATTGCTAGTTGCTAACTGTGAAGGGGGCTGTGCGAGGTGGAGGGGGCAATGTGGTTACAGCAAGTCTGCAGTACAAACACTAACTTTTGTTCATTGCATCTACTATAATATTCAACCAGTGTAATTGCTTAACTTTACTGGGTTTGTAGTTACAGACTGGGATTTTTACACTGCACACTAAGCTTTATGTTGTTGACCACAGCTCCCACGATAGACAGCCAGATCATTACTGGCTGATTACCATAGGGATTGTAGACTGGGGTAATAGTGGCTAATCGTTACCACCCCAGCTATTGTAAAGTTCCCATGATGCTCAGATATATGCTGGTCTGTTAGTTACTACTACCATGGTCATATAATGGTCCTAGAAATCGGTAACTTTTGTAACATTTGCCTTTCACCAGGAAACCCCTCTCCTGAGCCAACAAAGGTAAACAGTGGGGAGGAGGTAGGTGGTATTGGGGGCACTGGGGAGGATATTTTGTGCTAACCATGCGAAATGCGTTGAGCTGTCAGAAGTTGAGTTCTGCCTCCTCACGATAACCCTTTTGGCGGTTATTGATTCCATGGATTTGTCTCACCAATTTTCTTCAATAAATTGCTGATTTCCACATGACGTGAGTCCATTCCTGCTTTTGATATTTTGTCCACCACCAACCCATTCCCTCCCCCCCCCCCCAAAAAAAAAAATCCTGTGGACGCCCATGCTGTGGCCTGATATGCAAATAACACATTTTCCATTGAAAAGTAGTTAATTTGTGTATCAAGCTCATATAGCTCTACCAGGAGGCAGCCATTTTGTTTAGAATCTTTGGTCAGACCCAAGATTCTAAACAAGATGTCTGCCCCCTGAGAGAACAATATGGAGTAAAGAAGGCTCAATAAGGAACTTTATTTGTATTCTTTCATTCAAGAATTTCTCTATAAATCATCTACACTTGATACAATCTTTCAATTAAACATAAGTACATTTTTTTTTTTTTTTTTTGCTACAGTTGTCCTTTAAGTATTCACTGTTTGGGGATTATCCTATTTTCTTCCGAACTGTGGTCGCGCATCCAGTTGACGGTTTTCGGAAGCAGTGTTAAGTTTGTCGACTCAATAAAAATGAAATTAATAGGACGAAAACTATGACTAAAATCCATTGCAATTTTCGTCAACTGACGAAAACGTGGCTAAAATCTTTTAGGGTTCCCTTAGATCTCTGCCAAAAGCCAGTCCCCCGACTCCATCAGCAGCTGGATTGTCTGCAACGGAGGCTCACTCCCTGTAACAAGGTCCTGCAAAGGAAGAAGATGCTCCTCCATCTGATTCGCCTGGTACTGTTACGTGAGTGTTTCCCCTCCCATCTCCCTAGCAAGTTAACTTAACACTGCGTCATAGCTGGATATTAGTCGACTAAAGCTAGAGTAAAACTAAAACAATTCAGATGACTAAAATACGTCAAAAGGCCATGACTGAAACTAAACCAACATTTGCAGTCAAAATTAACACTGATTAGAAGTGGCTCTTTCTCTCCCCTTCCTTCCACAGCAGTAAAATGTGAGTCATAAGTAGACCAGAACTAAGCTCATCCAGGTTCCTGGAGTAAACACCTTCAGGATGGATGGGAAGGTCACCCCCCCTGCCCCCCGACACATCATCTTCTCTGTTTTTCTTCATGCTGGGCCAGCAGATGTCATTGGGATCTTCAGTGCAGTCAGGTTATATTTTTGGATTAAATGCCATGGGCTCCTCAAGGATTCTCACATTTTTTTGTTTTGTTTTCTTTGGGATTGTTTTTGCAGCTCCGTTCACTAATTACTTTATAGGCGCGTCCATCTGTAGATGTTCTCCCGAGTATTAATCCATCTGTTTTCTCGAAAAAGTCAACTAATTTCCTGTGGGATTTCATTCCAGGAACAGGGTTGCTATTGTCCTCCGTAGGGGTAGCCTATTTATCTCTTGGTCTTTAAAAATATAAATAAATATAAAAAATAAGGAAAAACTCTCTTCTTTTGTAGAACATTTAAATGCAACAATTCCTATTCATTCTACTTATTTTGTGGAAGGTAAACCAAAAAATATTAGTTTTTATGATTTATTTATGTGCATTTTCCAGTTCTCTGTACATTTAATGGAAAGTTATTGCAAGTCAATGTGCCACCAATGTAGCAGGCCTAGCCTACAAGCTTACAATCTAGACGGATAACCCACAGCAGTACTGGAGACCGTATCTCCAGAAGGATATTGATACTTTGGAGAGAGTTCAGAGAAGGGCTACTAAACTGGTTCATGGGTTGAAGGATAAAACTTACCAGGAAAGGTTAAAGCATCTTAACATGTATAGCTTGGAGGAAAGACGTAACAGGGGGGATATGATAGAAACATTTAAATACATAAAGGGAATCAACACATTAAAGGAAGAGAGTATATTTAAAAGAAGAAAAACTACCACAACTAGAGGACATAGCCTAAAATTAGAGGGGCAACAATTTAAAAGTAATATCAGGAAGTATTACTTTACTGAGAGGGTAGTGGATGTATGGAATAGCCTTGCAGCAGAAGTGGTAGAGGTAAACACAGTCAAGGATTTTAAGCATGCGTGGGATAGACACAAGGCTATCCTAGCTATAAGACCGGGAACAAGGGACTAATAAAAGTACTCAAAAAATAAATACAAATTGGGCAGACTAGATGGACCGAATGGTTCTTATCTGCCGACACATTCTATGTTTCTATTTTATGTACAGGCATGTTCAAATCTACAGGGACAACACATCATGAGAGCCTGCCTAGTAGGACTGTCAAGTCCTATGGATTTTACTCCTTCATGGGATGACCTTATTTTAAAAGGACTTGGTGATGGCTACGCAGGGAATTACCATTTATGTATTGATCGTTGTAAAAACTTGAAATGATAGAATACGCCCTTTGTGCCCAGAGAAAAAAAGACCGTCCGTACTGGTTTGTTATAGGAATAGTTAGTGACTAGGGCACAAATGAATATAAGACTTAGTACTTTACTTTTAAACATTTTTAAACACTTTTTAGGACAAACAGTTGGTTCCATTGTAATGCACAGTTAAAAAAATAACTTACAATACTTTAATTTTTGAGACTATCATTTAAAAAAAAATAGTTATAAAATAAAGTTTTATGAGACAATAATTTGTCCCCATGTTATGGGTTTCAACCACATATTATCTTGCTTTGAAAGTGTAGTAGAACGATTCTCAATATAAACAATCCCCATAGGAAGGAGATCCCTCTTTCCTGCCCAACCCGTTGGCACTGTGTGGCCAAGGTTAGGAAATCCTTATTTCATCTGTCGCTTGTCCAAATAAGGATGCTGACCAGACAGGATAACTTTGAAGAGGGGGGAAGGTGATACACGACATCTCTTCATTCATTGTGTAGAATTCTCAGATATCCTTATTCACGTTTGTAGTTGTTGAAGACAAAATCCTTTTTTTTTCCTCAGTTTTTCCTGTGATGGGTCAACCCCTAGAATCACCGGGCTTTTTGAAGTATGGTCTCCATGAAGACCAGCATGGTTCCAAGGTTCCACCCCATTTGGAATGGCAGTGTGTCAACGAAGGCATTCATAGGCTGGATCCACTGTCCAAAAATGGTTTTGTAGTTAGAGATGTTTCTCCATCCATTGATTTTGTGTGGCTGTTGGGACATGGGCGTGATGGACCACAGGACAATAGCAAGGTGTGAAAGGAAAGAGAGAGCGAGGATCTTGGTTTAACGGATCAAAAAGTGGCTGTGGTTCCAAGGTGATAGACAATATTCCTACAAAACCAGGCAGGTTGAAACTGAAGTGGTAGTAAACATAGTCAAGGAGTTTAAGCATGCGTGGAATAGGCACAAGGCTATCCTAGATATAAGATAGGAAACTGGGGACTAATAAAAGTATTTAGAACATTGGGCAGACTAGATGGGCCGAATGGTTCTTATCTGCAGACACATTCTATGTTTCTATGCCACTCAACTGTAGTAGTCCCTTTTTTATTGTTTTTGAGTACCTGGGATGTAAATCTACACTCTGAAAGTAGCGATGTACCTAATTTCATTCAGATACTTCCTGTTCCTGTAGGGATGTCACCAAAGTCCACAGAAAACCCGATGAGAGTCCATAGAAAAAAAAACGCATGACATGGCTTGCATTTCAAAGCTAATGTCGGCAGACCCTTGTTTTACTGCAGGAGTTTGGGGAAAACCCTCAACTTTTTTTTTCCTTTGAGGAATACCTACTGTACATGTTCATGTTGGTGTCACATGTCATGGTAATCCATTGTCGTCTTTGATTTTTGATGTCTGCAGGTAGACCATTTTGGCTTCTACGAGGAATCTGTGTACAAGCAACGTTACCTACTTTCTGACGACCACTGGAGGAAACCTGCAGGGCCCATCTTGTTCTATACGGGAAATGAAGGAGACATCACTTTGTTCTGCAATAACACGGTAGGGACACATGGACACAATTGTTTTAATTTTATATACAACTGGGGTGCGGTGTTGTCCATTCAAAGCCACGTTCTGCTGTCCTCGCTCCTAAATTTGATCATTAGCAGATTAAGTCCATCATTTTTATTAGCGTACAGGAAATTGGGAACTCTATGCTTCTTAGGAGCTGGCTTTAGCATGCGCAGTAGATGGTTACACAGTAGCAGGGTTGACCTGTTCATCTCGCCTCAACTCACCTTTTGAGTGAATAGACCCCATTGCGACCACATACACTGGTGAATGTTTTTTGGCTCTCCTTTAAACTCCTAAACAGTGTCTTAAGGTTTATGCGTGTAAAACTGGTTAAACGGCACTTTTTTTTTTTTTTTATGAATTTACCACAGAAAGGTTCCTGGTGGTTACTCCAACTTTAGAGACCCTGCATTAGAACTCCAGAATTTGGTGCAAAAAAAAAAAAAGAAAAGAAAAGAAAAAATTGAAATGGTGTAGTCTAGTGAAGATGTAATCTTGAGCAGAATTGAGCTCACTGACCATTAAAAATTCTTGAGTTTCTTTTTAGATACCCTCACTCTATTTGTAGTTATATGGTGACATCTCTACTGCCCAAGCTATATCATTCCATAAGCTTAATTTTAGGTTGATTACTTACTGAGGACATTATCCCTATTTTAGGTTTCTCTTCCAAACAGGCGTTCCTGCTAGCACATCAGCCACCTCTTTTTGGGGCTGGATCTGGCCTTCCCTTACAACTATATAACTTGAGGGATACAATACAGGGTTTGGTGAACATCTTCTCACCTAACATCACTTCTATACTAGTTTGATTAGACCTAGGTTTACTGTTTGAAATAAAATTATCTTTTTTATTCTCAAAATTCTTTTTTTTTTCTTTTCTTCTTCTTTTTCTAGGGGTTTATGTGGGATGTGGCTGAGGAGCTCGGTGCCATGTTGGTCTTTGCTGAACACAGATATTATGGAGAATCCATGCCGTTTGGTGATTTATCATTCAGTGTAAGTCCTTTTCAGTTTATGTTAAATCCAAGTCTAACCTCATCCTTGTTATATTATACCTGCTGATGGAATATCGATGGATAGCTACCTTTCAATAAGACCCATCAAAATTACCCCAGAACCTTTGTTTATGGTCCAGTGGATTGTTATCTGCTGGAGGACACTTTCAGAAAAATGGATGGTTTTACATTGATGTATTCTAAAGCACATGTTGAACCCATGCCATGTGTGCCACCACAAAGTGGAATTAGGGATAGTCAAGATGTCCGTACAAGGACACCAGTGTCCGTGGCAAGGTCTGCGAAGGCTAGCACATCAATAAATTGTCGTTCAAGATCTCCACCAACTGTCCATCATGAATATGATGCATGAACATGTTGGTACCTACCCCTGAGCATTTGTTGACTATTCAGATGCTGTAGGTGATCTGCGTAAATGCAACAGGGGATCGCAGGAAACTGAGATGAGAATTTCAAACAGTAGGCCAAAGTAGCCAAATGGGAGAATTTTTTTCTTTTTATCCCCCTTCACCTTAAATTTGAAATTCCTGTCTCAATTCCCTGCAATTCTCTCTTTATTGAGTAGACACTCCTATTCTCTCTTTATTGAGTAGACACTCCTATACGTTAACATTGGGTCGGTGATAGCCGACATTGGAAGAAATGGTAGACAATATAATCATAGTGGAAGTGATAGGGGTTAATACAGTGAAGGAGTTTAAACATGCGTGGGATAGATCTAAGGCTAATCTAGATATATGATGGAGCCAGGGACCAATGAAAGTATTTAGAAAATGGAACAGACTAAATGGGTCAAATGGTTCTTATATGCCGACACATTCTATGTTTCTAAGTATGTCTGACTGGAAATGAGAATGAAAATCGAAACATGAATGGGAATGCATTCTGAGACATACGCCACATGTTGGTACTGTAGTAGAAGAAGGAGCAGAGAACATTATGAAGTGTTCTAGCTGTCTTTTTGTAGTCGTTGTCATCGTTGTCTTTTATCCAGCAGCTTAGACCAGGATAAAAGGTAACATTAAGGAAGCTTTTTATATGGCAAATTTTTATTTTTAGAGTTTAATCTCACGTTAAGGATGGATGAAGTGCACTCATGTGACCATGTTGGGGAAAGAGGGTGGATTAATATGTAGGAGATAGAAATGTGTGTCCGAAATGGGAGCATCAGACACCGATGGCCAAACTCTGAGAAGTAACAAGGAGTGCAGTGAACTGAAATTAAAACTGGGAGGTTGGATGACGGCAAAAGAAAGGTGATAAATATGTGTGTATAATGTATAGAGAAAATATTTTTTTAAATTTATTATTTTACTTTTTTAGGATCCCAAATACTTAAACTATCTGACCTCAGAGCAGGCTCTTGCAGACTTTGCGATTTTGATAAGATTTCTTAAAGGCACCATCAAAGGAGCTGAAGACAGTCCGGTGATCGCCATTGGAGGGTCTTATGGTGGGATGCTGGCAGCTTGGTTTAGAATGAAGTATCCAGATGTCGTGGTTGGGTATGTTCACATTCCTGAAGGTTTTAGTGATTCTCATACACTCAGAATATCAAAAGCTGAATTATTCTTCAATACCTCGTTCCACATGGGAATATCATTAAAGACTTGATCATTTACTCTGTTTTTTTTTCTTTCGATCAATGGTCATTTCCTCATCATTGTACATGTTAAAGGGACTTTGTCATCCTAAAAAAATGCTTATACTTTGAATGTAGGGAATAAAAAAAAAATAGTAACCTTTATATTGTGTTGGCAAATTTGCATGAAAATGCACAAAATAAATGGAAACATGTGTTTTTAAATGCGTCTGTGGAGTCTCATGCTTATGACATCATTGTAATGCAAATTAACTACTTTTCACTGCAGAAAGGTGCAATTAGCATATCAAGCCTCAGGTGATGTCATAGAGATGAGACACCAGTGACACATTTAAACACATTTCTCTCCTAATTTAGAGAGAATTTTTCTTTACATTTTTAATTCTCTACATTTGTACTATATGCAATGTTTATTTTGGCAGAGTCCCTTTAGAGCCTAGAAACTAATGTTTTTTTCTCTTTTTTTTTTTTCCTTCTCGTAGGGCCTTGGCATCTTCTGCCCCTATCTGGCAATTTGAGGATTTGGTTCCCTGCAATACTTATTATCAAACTGTAACAAATGATTTTAAGAAAAGTGGACAAGGATGCTCTGATAGCATCTTAAACTCCTGGGAAGCCATCAATCAAATGTCACAAACCAGTAAGTGTTAAACACACTGTTCCAAGACAAGTGGCCAAGACAGATCTCAAGACACTGTGGTTCCTAAAAATGGTCACAATCCCAATATCGTGTAGACCATAGAACAAGTAACATCTTATAGGCATCGTCTCGGGTACTGGAAATCTTTTCAAGACGATGTTAATTTTTTTTATTTTTTTTTTTTAACACAGCTAAAATTACTAACTTTTTATAATAGTGCAGTATTTATTTTTGTGATGTTCATTTCACCGTTATGTAAAGCCTTTTTTTTTTTTTCTCTCCCTATTTAAGGTGATGGTTTACAGTGGCTGTCCAACTCATTTCACCTTTGTGCTCCACTGAAATCAAAGGATGATGTGGAAAATTTCAAGAGCTGGTTAAGTGAAACCTGGGTGAGCCTGGCTATGGTGGACTACCCATATGCTGCCAACTTTTTGGAGCCTCTTCCTGCCTGGCCTATTGAGGTAATTTAAGGTCACAACGGAATCTCGGGAGAAAAAAAAAAATAGATACCAGTGGCACGATAGATAATAACCAGGCGGACTTACCTCCTCCAAAACCTGCCACACAGCAAATCCCGCCGTGTTTTTTTTTTTTTTTTCTCTCTCTCTCGCATGGATAATGAGGGAACTGAAAAGATAAGCAGTTTAGAAAAAAGTGAAATGACCCCTAACGCGTTTCGGATCTAGCAGTCATTCTAATTCACTATTTGACGCAAAAAGTCCTATTTAACTCTCATGGTTTCCAACAAGGATCCCACAAGATTCATTATCTGGCACTAATTCGAATTTCCCTGAGGAGTTTCATCTGATCCTGGGTGTTTTTATTGGGGTATTTGTAGCCTCCTGCTGGAGCGGTCACTGCCTAGCACTACACCTTTCATCCCAAATCCCTCTCCATCCAGCCCAGTCACTTTCCGTTACAATGATGAAAGTAACGGTTTGCTAGCATTTAGATAAATCAGATTGCGACTTAATCCTCCCTCTAATGTAGCTCATCATTGTTAGTTTTTTTTCTTTTTTTCCATCTATTATATAATAATAATTCTGACACTTTTACAGTGTTTCTTTTCATTGTAATTGTTCTTTTGCCAATTCAATGATTAATGTTGGATTAGTGTTTGTGTGTAAGTGTGTTATGATCACTTTATTTGTTTTATATTTTTAGTGCGATATTGGGGTTTCCCTGGAACCACAGAGCAGGCCGTATACTAAATATTTATGTAATTTTGTCTTAGTTAATATTGGATGATTTCATTTTTATTGAGATCTTTTTTTATTAAGTGTTCATTTTAGTATTATCATTTTATTCGTTATTTGTAAGCACCCGTGTTGCATAGATTATTTTTTTTTCTATTTTAAAAAAAGTAGGATAAAGCAGCCATTCTAAATAATTTAAATTCCTGCTGAATTCTCATGGTTTCCAAGAATTCCATTTGAGTTTCTTATTTATTTAAGGTTATTATTCTAAAACCTTATTGCCACAGAGATGATCATGTATCACGGTGTGTATATCTAATGAAATATAAGTTGCAGAACAAAAATCTAATTAACAGTAATCAGCATCCCCTCCTTTTTTAGTTTTCTTGATTTTTAGTGTATAAACCCTGTCTCAATATTGTCTGTTTACCCCAGCTGGGAATCGAGGTTTGTAATAATCGGGTTTGTAATAATTAATATATTTGCCGCCACAGGTCGTTTGCAAATTTTTGAAGGCTCCAAAAGCCGAGGAGAAAGAACTATTAGAAAGTATTTTCCAGGCTGTTAATGTCTACTACAACTACACAGGAAGCACACCATGCCTCAATACATCTCAAACCGCGTCTGGCAGCCTTGGTGACCTCGGCTGGAGTTATCAGGTATTTTAAACCTAGTGCACTTGGTCCATCTTGACCTTATTCACAAAGTTCCAACCTATAACTTCTCTATTGGGCAGCATGAAGCTTTGCAAACTCAAGTAAGCTTGAAGTTTGGTACAAAGTGTTTGAATGTCGGAGGGCTGATGTCTAGAGAAACTACTGTCCCATAGAGCTGAAGTCTGGGCAACATCCTGATCCTTCATTTATCTGTTCACGGTAGACATTTTAAGGAGTTGGCTACTGACCATAGTAGGGTACTTGCTTCCAAGACTTTATGCTGGGACCATTTCACGGGTTTTTGGTCATATTGGACCCGAGTGGAATGTAGTGGACACTTGAGTTTCTTTTAATGTGAAACTCATGAGGTTTCTCTTTTGCAAAGGTTTGTATCGTCAAATGTAGTCTCATATCTCCATGTGTAGAGGAGTTTTGGCTGATTCCCTGTTGCACTTTGGATTGTCCCTTAGTGGCAGTAGTCACACTTGACCTCTGCTTAGGATTCATATTTGGCACTTACAACTCTACCAGTAAATGCCATGTGTACCTTACAGGCCTGCACGGAAATGGTGATGCCCTTCTGCTCAGATGGAGTAAATGACATGTTTGAACCCCACACGTGGGATCTCCAGGCTTATTCCGACGACTGCTACAAGCAGTGGGGAATTCGACCACGCGCCTCCTGGATCACCACCATGTATGGAGGAAAGAACATCAGTTCCCACAGCAATATCCTCTTCAGGTAAGATGGCCATAGTTACTATTTTCTAGCTTCTTTCCACCTCCTTTCCATTTCTTGTACATGAATTCTGAGCTGATCGTGTTGAGTATGGCTAAAAATTATAAAAATCCACTTTCGGCACTTATACTACAGTTTGGGCTCCAAATAGTGGGATCTTGCGGATCTCTGCCCCATGCAGCCAATCGGAGCGGAAGATCGCCCTGCTAGTCCGATTGAGCTCTGTCAGGTTGTGCAGAGAGGGAGGCCCTCGTTTATACAGAGACCGAGATGAAGGTCAAAACGAGGGACTCTCTCAACACCAGCAGAACGAAACCTAACTAACCTGGCCGCTGCCGGTCAGAGGATCAGCTGGCATGTACTATCAAAAGTACATTAGAGTTTATCCCCATACTAGGGGCTCTAAGCTATTCACTTGGGGTTGTATTTTTGAAACTCAAGTGTGGGGAAAAAAAGTGTCCCATTTTTTATTAAAAGATTAATTCACCTATGGATAACCGACGATGATGATCAAATATCCTCCAACTATGAAAACTGAATCCTGTTTAATTTCACTAGGAAACCAGTAGAGTTAAAATGATGCCATTTATTGGCTAACAGAGCTTGATTACCAGTCAAGGAAGATGTTCAATCGAAACATAACCTCCTTTATCCCTTGCTAGACTCTGGGATATTTCAAACGATTCCCCCTAATATCCAAATGGTCATCCGCTTCCTTTCCCATGTTTGTCATAACCATGCCCAATAAGAGAACCGACATTCCAAACCGAGACTGGAGATGGAGCTCTGTGATGTTGGATTTTTTTAAAGGTTATGACCTTTCTGACAGACCTCTCCCTTGGGTATAACATGGTCCTTTTTACTGATCTGGAAGATCTCACTAATATGCCTATTCTAACAATTACCGGTATTTTATAGTAAAATGATACAATAAATGTAAATGCCTTTTTAAACACGCCTTTTCCACACTGTTGGGTACATATATGAAATAGACAATGCAATTTAATGTTTCTATTCATAATGAGTTGCTACTCTCTAATGTAGGCATTTTAAATAGAAATCAAGGGGCGGACATGTTTAGAATCTTGGGTCAGGTCGTCATTCATCTGACTGGAATCTACCGTCAGATCTTCCTTTAAGTTTCTAAACAACATTTCTGACTCTAATAGAGCTCTACATAAAAAAAAAAATGCTAATTGTTTGATTTTTATTCTTTCTTAAATGCATTTCTATTTAAAATACCTACACTTGATGCAGTCTTTTAGTTAAACCCTTATTGTCATCATTGCTCCTAATCGCTATATGATGTCATCTTTAGTACAAGGTTTGGTCTGTTTTAATAAATATACAACTGTGTCTACTTTTGTTGTGGAGGTGGGCTCCTTTCAACTCAGTTACCTCTTCGTCAGACAGTTATTCTTAATACTGGCAGCACCCAATCAGAATCCTCCTAGCATTGCCCTGTTCAAAAGAGGGGAAATGATGCAGTATGCCCTCCGTGTCCAAAGGGAAAGAAATGTTGGTTCATTTTATTAAACTGCTGAACAGATTTAACAATGGTCAAAACCAGGAAAACCCCTTAAATATGCTGCAAAAATCTTAAAAAAAAAAAAAATAAAATAATAGTTTTTCTTATATTCTCTAGAAACATTTTATACTTTGGAAAGAATTCATCTGTACTCACTGATAGCTCATTGTGTATGATCTGCAGTTCCCACCAGTCACAGTGTGTAATCTGACCCAGATGTTCTGAACAATTAAACATTATACTTGTTTGACTTCTCTATTCACTCATTCTGTACATTGAACGGGATTCAAACATTACCGTGGAATCTGTCAAAGAAAATCAGTGTCATTTGACTTGTTTATAAAATTCTACTTAAAAAAAAAAAAAATAAATAAATCTCATTGTCATCCCTTAACAGCAGTCATGCCAGAATCCTCATAGATCAGGGCTAATCGAGATCGTAACACTGTAGAAGCCAGAATGTTTACGATATAGCACAATATGGCCCTCTGGGGCTAGCTATATATATATTTAAAATAGTGGCCCCCAGGCCCCTCATTAAATACAAATATTTCAGCCTGTGGGGCCACAGGCTGCCCAAGGGCCCATGACCCCATAAATAAATTAAAATAAAAAATGCCCTACCCTTCATCTTCTTCCCATTGTCAGTCAGTGAAAGTCACTGCCCACCCCCTGGCACAGACAAAGTGCCCTGTGCATAAAAAAAAAAAAAAGTATATATATTTTTTTATTTCCCCCCCCCCTCCGACGATAATCCGTGACCCCCTCGTATGCTCATCTTCGACCCATGGAAATGGGACCATCCAAAAATAAAATATAGTCCACCTAAAACAAAAACAAGAAAAACAAAGTGCTCCCCTATCTTTATACATCCGTCCTCAGTGGAGGATAAAATTTCAGCCAATGAGAAGCTGCCTTATCCCAGCCCTAGCATGGCTCTTTTTCAAAACCCAGTCAATGGGATAGGAAGTCTTCTGATTTGTGTTCTTTTTCGGGGAGTTTCGGCCCACATTGAGTAATCAATTGGATTTGCAGGGCCAAAATCTTTGACCCGAATATGGACAAAATTATTGAGGAGCCAAATTTCCGAAAATTCCAAAATGTGGCTACTTTTTACTGATCTTTCCACATTGTGGGCCAGATCTGTCTATATTGAGTAGACCCTTTTAGCTTGAATACAAGCACACTCTTGTCAAATCAGGATTAAAAGACTTGTATAGGCTTACAATGCACCCAGCTAAATCACCAATTAAGTAACTCGCTCCCCTCTCACAGTTGCACCATACCTTCGATTTATCACACTCTACTTCTATTTGTACCTCCCCCATCTTTCTGCCTTTTCACTCACCTTCTGTTTCTCATGTTCCCCATCCCCTCTAGAATGTAAGTTGATGGACGCAAGTCTCTCCCCCCCCCCCCCCCCTCCAACCTAGACTACTATGTAATCTTGCGAGCAGGGCCCTCTACCTCATGTTTTAGTCTGACAATGCTTGTCTCATTTTAATTTTAATTGTAACTCCCTTCTTATGCTCTGTACCTAAGCGCTGTGCACATTTGTTGGCTCTATATAAATAAATGGTAATGTAATGTAAAAACCTATTTTAATTATTGGTAACCAAAGTGTTCCTATACAAAAAAGCAATGTTCTCTAAATGACTGACTAGAGGCTTTTAGAGAATGAGGTACAATTTTTGGTCAGGATCCTCCCTCTTTTGGTCTAACCGCTACTGTACACTGTAAACGTTTCCTGTGTTACATTCTGTTAAACATTTAGTGCCTGTCCCACATCCCTTGAATACTTGGAGTCCTGTATCACTCCCAGGAGCCACCGCTTGTGAGTGTATAGTTGCCACCTTTTCTTCGATATAAAATGTGATTGCCCAAACATTGGCTCAAAGCCTTTTAAAAAAAAAAAAAAAAAAAAATTGTATTCTGTTTTTAGTGATATTTTGGTTTTTTTAGGTAATTAAACAGTCAGAAATACAAAGTAGGTCATACCAAAACTCAAAATAAGATGGTATGATTATATGCTAAGCCATCTCACTCCCATTACATGTGAATAGTTCATAGGGTGCTCCCTCTTGTGGTCTGTTTGTGTAACAGCTACTGCAAAGTTACAAATGAAAAGATCATAGGTAGAGTTGAGCGAACCCGAACCGCAAAGTTCGGGTTCGTACCGAACATTACGATTTTTTTGGACCCCGGACCCGAACACGGACATTCCATTGTATGTCTGGGTTGGAGTTCGGCGATTTAATGGCGCGTTTTGAAAGGCTGCAGGGCAGCCAATCAACAAGCGTCTGACTCGTTTGCCCTTAGAAGGCATTGCCGCAGGTAGGAGCATGTCACCTAAACAGCGAGCAGCCAGAGGCTGCTCACTGTCATTTAACACTAATTATAAATCAATATGATAACAGGGTGGTAAATCCTACCAGTTGCCCCTACTTGCGGCATTGCCCTTATAAAGCCTTGCCCTGCCCTGCAATTTAGCTCAGAGCACTCTCATTGGTTGGTTTAAGCCAACCAATCAAAGTGCTTTGACAGGTAAATGAAGAGACTCTCAGTCTCTCCATTTACGTGTCACATCACTCTGATTGGTTGGTTTGAAATCCAACCAATCAGAGTGCTCTGTGTCATTTTACACAGCGTGGGAAGGTTCTTTGGAATTTTTCCACTCTGTTTAAAATGGCTAGCACTCTGATTGGTGGGTTTAAACAGTCACCATGCAACTCCACCCCAGAAATGCCACTTACATGCCTCCTGTGCCGCTTTATGCCTGGCCTTGTCTTATATCTAGGATAGCCTTATACCTATTCCATGCATGCTTAAACACCTTCACTGTATTAACCTCTACCACTTCTACTGAAAGACTATTCCATGCACCCACTACCGTCTCAGTAAAGTAATACTTTCATTAGTCCCTGACCTTATCTTATATCTAATATAGCTTTATATCTATCCCATGCATGCTTAAACTCCTTCACTATATTAACCTTTACCACTTCTGCTGCAAGACTATTCCATACATCCACTACCCTCTCAGTAACATAATACTTTTATTAGTCCCTGGCCTTGTCTTATATCTAGAATAGCTTATACCTATCCCATGCATGCTTAAACTCCTTCACTATATTAACCTCTACCACTTCTACTGGAAGACTATTCCATGCACCCACTACCCTCTCAGTAAAGTAATACAAAGTTTCTGACCTCCACTGTATTAACCTCTACCATTTCTGCTGAAAGGCTATTCCATGCATCCACTACCCTCTCCGAAAGTAATACTTCCATTAATCCCTGGCCTCATCTTATATCTAGAATAGCCTTATGCTTACACTCCTTCACTGTATTAACCTCTACCACTTCTGCTGAAAGGCTATCCCATACATCCACTACCCTCTCAGTAAAGTAATATTTTCATTAGTCCCTCGCCTTCTCTTATATCAAGGATAGTCTTATGCTTATCCCACGCATGCTTATTCTCCTTCACTGTATTAACATCTACTACTTCTGCTGGCAAACTATTCCATGTATCCACTACCCACTCAGTAAAGTAATATTTTCATTAGTCCCTGGCCTTCTCTTATATCAAGGATAGCCTTATGCTTATCCCATGCATGCTTAAACTCCTTCATATATTAACCTCTCATCCACCACCCTCTCAGTAAAGTAATATTACTTTTCTGGACACAGAAAAACATTAAAATATTTCCAGCCTTATCAAAAGCTTGAGGTGGACCCCAAATATATGTATATAACTAGCTGCATTTATACTTATATGAACTTTTTAATATTATATTCAACTATTTTCATGTGTAATGAAAATGTTATTGAAAAATTGTTAATTTCTTATGTTTATTCTGTTTCCCTGCACCCACATTGCACCTAAAGGTCTTAACACAGCACTATACAGTACCCACAGCACTTGGCTTGTACTCATATTGCACCCACACGATTTGGCATGCCGCAGTGTAAATTTTCCCACCAGAACATACCACAGTGTCACTTTGTCCCACTGAACTGCCCCTGCAGAACATACCACAGTGTCACTTCCCACCCATAGTACATGTTATTGTGCCCCACAGAACATGCCACAGTGTCACTTCCCCCCATAGTACATGTTATTTTGCCCCACAGAACATGCCACAGTGTCACTTCCCCCCCATAGTACATGTTATTTTGCCCCACAGAACATGCCACAGTGTCACTTCTCCCCCATAGTACATGTTATTTTGCTCCACAGAACATGCCACAGTGTCACTTTGTCCCACTGAACTGCCCCTGCAGAACATCTCAGTGTCACTTCCCACCCATAGTACATGTTATTGTGCCCCACAGAACATGCCACAGTGTCACTTCCCACCCATAGTACATGTTATTGTGCCCCACAGAACATGCCACAGTGTCACATCCCCCCCATAGTACATGTTATTTTGCCCCACAGAACATGCCACAGTGTCACTTCCCCCCCATAGTACATGTTATTTTGCCCCACAGAACATGCCACAGTATCACTTTGGCCACAGCCAGTTTGCCCATGATGCCACTATTAGCCTGCCCATTAATATGCCACAGCCAGACATTCAGATTGCCAATTAATCTACCACAGCCTTTTTCCCCATTAATATGCCACAGCTAGATTGCCAATTTTCCCATTAACCTGCCAGTTATTGTGCCCATTGGCCAGTGTTATTTTCCCGTTGGCCAGTTATGTGCCCATTTGCCAGTGTTATGTGACCATTATTTGCCCATTTGCCAGTTATGTGACCATTATTTGCCCATTTGTACTTACCTGGATGCACCTCAGCCATCTCTGCAGAAATGTGCATGCTGCGTGCAGGAAATACAGCCACCGGAAGTGACGTTTCTGGTGGCTGTGACGAAAAGCCGGGTCCGATGTATGCGGATCTCACGGCTGCTGCCAGATAGTGACTATCTCCGTGTGAGACAGTCACACGGGCAGCCTGGGCCCACTGGGCAGCTGCTTTGGGCCCCAAGAATGAATGGGCCCTGGGCAGCTGCCCCGTTTGGCCGCACATTTTTTTGTGTGCAGGGGTCGCCATGATTATTTGTGTAAATGATTTTCCGCAAATAATCGTGGAGATGTCCGCATCCCGGACAAGACAAATCTACAGCTGTCTTGTCTTGGCTGTATGACCGTTCCACCAACAGGTCTAATTAAACCGCCTCTGTGGCACGATCCGGAGTTTGATTGGATGGGAGATGCTCAATCTTTAAGGCTTTTAAATGCGCTGGTGAATCTTCCAAGTGTTTCACTGTTGCTTATTGTCCTTGAGAACCAGAAGCGACGGAGGGAATCCCCATCTATACCCAATTAAATGTTTTTTCTAGTTAACGGCTGGCTCTGGCCCTAAGCCTTGTGGCAATCTCAGAGGAGTGCTGGGTATTTTTGCACACCCCCAATCTGTTTTTTGTTTTTTTTGTTTCTCTGGCAATAACCATTTCATACTTGGGAGCAAACCTTTTATATAAGGTACACTTATACATTTTATACATACCTAGAGCGGCCAATTACATTTTACACCTATTTCCTTTTTCCGAAAATCTATTACAAAAAATAAATAAATCACACCCCCAAAAGCTTTGCAGTTAACAGTCCCTTAGCCGCTAAGGGACCGTTGAAAGAATACTTGTGGGGTGTGTGATTTGTTTACTGAAATCTTAGCGGATATTTGTCTGATGGAGGTCACCACAACTCAATCCAAAGTTAAAGATCTTAATTTCTTCTTAACGTTTTCTACGCTTAAGACTTTTAATTTTTTTTTTCTCCAGTAAACCGTGAATGGGTGGAAGCTAACGAGCCATTTGCAAAAACCGGTCGTGATTAACCAGTCGGATACAATCCCTAACTTGCTTTAATTTTTGCTATACCCTTATCAATTCAGCAGAGGTCGCTGTCCGGCAAGTAGACGACAAATGCAATTGTAGCATCGATATTGGTATTTTAGAGTGTATCGTTCAAGACGTGGCACAGTACAAAATGAAAGAACGCCGGCTCTAGACGTTGATGCCGCCCGCCAGTGTACTGGCGGATATTCTTCGCAGGTTGCTGGATACATTAATTCTTTAACGTGGCTGTTCTTCTTTTCCAGCAATGGTGGCCTGGATCCGTGGTCTGCTGGTGGTGTGAAGGAGAGCATCAGTGACTCATTAGTTGCAATTGTCATCCCGGAAGGTGCTCACCATTTAGATTTGCGCTCTAACAACGCTTACGATCCCAAGTCGGTGCTGGAGGCAAGAGCGCTGGAGATAAAATACATGAAAGAATGGATACAACAATACACAAACAAGACAAACAGAACCGCTTCTTGAGTTTACAGACTCCATTCTTCTTTCGCGATGACTATGACCATATTTTCAACTTTCTCAGGACTTGCAATATTTTCTAAAAATAGTTGTAACTAATTTCCAAATGGTTTTACTACAAGTTGCAAATTCCTTCTTTTATGCTCCTTATATTTGATTTTGTCCATTTTTTTTTTTTTTTTTAAATTTTGATTTTATTATGGGATACATAGGGGAGTTCGGTGACCCACACCAATACAATTTTAAATAATAAAAAAAAAAAAAAAAAATGTGTAGCATACTATTCAATTAATCATCGAGATGATGTGGGGGTGGGGACTGACAAGCTGTCTGGCGCATTTCACTCTGGGCAGGGCTAAAAGATGACTACATTTTTTTTTTTTTAAAGCAGCAGTTTAATTTAAAGAAGGCGCCAAGTTTGGACATTTTTATATATAAATGCTTTACTGAAAGAATATGAATCAAATACAATATCCAGCCCTCTTTGCGCTGGGCAGCTCGGTCAGAAAAATAAGGTATGTATTGATGATGTGTGTTTGGGATCATCTCTCTCTTGATAAAGGAACTCTACAACCTAAACCTCTGTGTCGTCTCCAGCTTATGACATCACCTTGTGACCTGATATGCAAATTTACACATTTCCCATTGAAACCAAGTTGCAATATATCAAGCCACAGGGGACGTCATATACAGGAGACGCCACAGACACAAATATACCATATATATATATATTTTTGTTTTGTATTTACATGCAATTTTGCTAATACAATGTATATATCATTTTTTCCTTTTGTATTCTCTACATTCAAAGTATAAGCAATGATTTAGGTTGTCTGAGTAACTTTTAAATGCAAATTAAATATGTTGCCTCCCTGGTGGGTGGTTATATGTCAATATGGTACCCTATTTAAAAGCCTGTAGATGTTTATTATCTAGAGTATTTCTAGCCAACATTAACATCAAGCCACTGGTTTATCAGCCTGGCTTTAAAAAATTACCGGATGGTTGGCTACTCTAAAAGTACAATGTATGTTTCCAAAAAGGTAAACCTAACAGAACATAAAAGCAAATCCAGGTTTGCCACAATGGTGGGGTAGGGAGAAGAAGATTTATGTATATAAGTGAAATGTTGGTCAAAAGTTCTAAAATGGAATGTTCTTGCTGATGACATCACTTTTCGAACTATAGGTATTGGGTTTATACATAACTTCATTAAGCATGCGTGGGATAGGCACAAGGCTATCCTAGCTATAAGACCGGGAACGGGGGACTAATAAAAGTATTTAGAACATTGTGCAGACTAGATGGGCCGAATGGTTCTTATCTGCCGACACATTCTATGTTTCTGGGATAATGCGCCATATCCGAGGTGCAAGTCACATTATACTATACATATTTTGGAAAAATAACTGTTTTAAAAAGAGTTGTAAGTCAGAGAGGAAATATATAAAAAGGACATGACTGTGAAGGCGATTGCAATGTATTTGTACAATGTAATACATAACTGCAGTGTGCATCTATCAACATATATATTTTTACATTTTTAAAGAATTTTAGAAATTTTGAAAGCAGCTAGCTTAGATGAAAACATATCGGAGAAATGGTCACAATATATGGTCATACTTTGCTTAGCCCATCACTCCCCCAAAATACTCCAAACTTGGTGAGCCCTATCTGTATAACTTACTTACATGGAACTGCAGCTCTCTGACAATATGTCTTTAACTAGAATTAATCCAATTTTACTAGACACCAGTAGTGGATGGGGTACATGCCAGAAGCTGGTCAGGCTTGGAGTGACCAAACTTCATACAATGCAATACAATAATGCATAGTGTGCATCTATACAACATATTAGTGTTCATTTTTTTACATTTTTAAATAATTTTAGATATTTTAAAAGCACCTAGCTTAGATGAAAACATATTGGAGATTTAGTCGCAATATATGGCCATACTCTGCTTAACCCACCACTATGCCAAAGTACTTATGGCCACACAGCCTCTGGATAGGGTCTGCATGAGCGGAGGGGCAAAGCTGAGAGGAAACCTGAGTGGGTCTGTAAATAATTGTTTTTATTTTAACTCTTGCTTCTTCTAAGGCCGCAAAACAAAAAAAAAACCTTAAGTGTCCCTAAACATAACAAGACAACCAAAATTGAAGGTAACAAAATACTGTAAGCAACAGAAAAAAAATAACTAGCTGATGATGTGATAGACCCAACATTTTGTCGGAGTATAGTCTCTTGCTTATAAACTAGATTCTATGGTCAGTGTATTGATATAATATTTTCAGGGAATGCCTGTGAAATGATCACTGTTTCAAGGGCCATGGCCAAGATTTTTTTGGGGGAAAACTATATATTAAATCCGGTTTTATAAGGTTAAACATGGCATCAAAATACAGCCATATGTTTCCTTAAAAACAACACAAAAACAGTATATCATTTGTAAGAGTGCACTCATTCATACTGAGAAATTACAGATAAACACACACACACACAACAAAAATCCCTTGTCCTTAAGGAGTTAATAAAAGATGGTTTGTTCAGACCTTTTCTTTTAGGAAATGGAATAAACATTGTCAAGAGCTCCCGTCGATCTCGGACTCGGAACTACCTCTCTTCCCATAAGAGCCATTATCCTGGAATGGTTGTTAAGTCCTGGGTAGCTCGGCCACCTATTGGGCGATTTGAATTACACGCTGCCCAGCTCGCTGTAACCCACTGTTTGATTAGTCGGCCATTTAAGGAGCCAGAGTAACTCGCACTGTGATTGGCCGCTTCCTTCCCCAACCTTAGACAAAGAGCAGAAACTGAGGAAAGTCACCATATGCTGGACAGATGAGTGCCTGGGACAGAGAGAGTCACTATGTCCACAAAGGAACTATTAACATTCAGGCCCCAGCTACCCTCCAAGTACCATTTGCATCAACCGGGCAGTAGCCAAGGCTCTGGAACCCTAGGGCGGCTGCCCATCTCACACAGCCTGGTTGAAACCAGGTGAGCCTGTGTTTGGCTCAATCATATTTGCCACCATTCGGCATAAACTTTGCTCGCCTACACTCTGGTCACTGGTTTAAAAGGCCCAAGCTGTCTCCAATCCTGATTGGCTCACCCTTTAAGAGAACTATGGGAAACACTCGCTGACGCAAGACCAAGGCGAGAGTCTTGCCCATAGCCAGAGGAAGTGCACTGTATGTTTTATGTACCGTATGTTATATATCCCATTTAGAAGAACTAAAATGGAGCCTAGAGAGTTCCTGGACCGGCTAAACCCCATTAATAAAGGTTAAGCCCGGCCTCTAGGCTCTGTTTCGGCTATAGGGGAATCAGACGGACAAGAATTGGTCGCTTCAGTTCCACAATATGTCCGTTCCAGTTGTATTGATGGTAATGATTTCTGGCAGCTTTTTGAAAACTTAAAGGGAGGTGAAAAAATGAAATACTTGGTTACTAACGTGGTATTGTATGGGGGATTATTGTTTGGATCTGTCTCTGTCACAGACAGCAAATTACAGTGAGTTTTATTGCTGTGGAGTTCTGTGATACATTAATAAACACCGCACATTAATCCTTTCTGCCAAAAGGACGTGTATATATACGTATTCACTAGAATGATCCGTGAGGACCTTGCTTTGTAAGCCATGCAATAGCAACTGCCGGCTCTCGGGAAAAGACTCTGACTCAAAACGAGACTGACGCCCTTATGGGCATGATGCCAAGAGGGTTAAGGTCAGGGCCGGACTGGCCTACCCGGCCAGAGGCCTTTTCTTTCATCAGCTGGATGCGGCGGCCGGAAAAAAAAAAAAATTTACATCACGTCACATCCGGTGACTGTGTTTCCCTCCTTAGTGCAGGAGGGAAGACTGAGACGTCCGGGGACACGGAGCAACAGCCAGGCTCATATAACGAGCATATTAACTTATTAATAGAAAACATAGTACTGGCAACTGAATGGGCAAATTGGCTGGGGCATCTGAATGGCACAATAATACTGGCATCTGAATGGATGGCACAATAATACTGGCATCTTAATGGGCAAATTGGCTGGGGCATCTTAATGGCCCAATATTACTGGCATCTTAATGGCCCAATATTACTGGCATCTAAATGGCCCAATATTACTGGCATATGAATGGTACAATATTACTAGCATCTGAATAGCAAAATACTGGCATCTGAATGGCACAATATTACTGGCATCTGAATGGCACATTAATACTGACATATTAATAGGCAAATTGTCTGTGTTATGCTATGGGGATGGTATAATAATGTTATGCTATGGGGCTGGTATACAATTATTTCCAGGGCTGGTTTTTATCCCCAGTCCGGCCCTGGTTAAGGTGAGTTTTATTACTGTGATAAACTCATGCACACGGAGTTCCTACCAAGAGAGATAGCTAGGGTTGCCACCTTTTCTACAGAAAAATACCAGTCAGGTGGCAACCATAGGGATAGCAGGGAAGGAAAATTGAAAAATTGTTCCAATAATTATCGTCATTTTCTTTTCCTGGTCATAACCATGGCAGAATTACTTTGATGTCAGTGCTGCCATGGTTGGCCAGGAAAAGAAAGACGGGGAGTTGGGATAAAAATAGAAACATCTGCCATGTATCACGGAGGACGTCTCCCTTCATTACGCCTGATTTAGAGAAGGGGTTGTTTCGACAATTTAGCAACCAGGCAGATAATATTTGTTTCCCCCAGCAGTGTGCTCATGGATCCCCCCAAGTTTGTAAGGTAATTGGAATAGCCTTCTCATGATCTTAATGCCGGGGACAAAATAATGTTTGGTAGGAGTTTTATATTTTCCATTAATTCTATATACGGGAATAATTTTGAACCATTTTTATTTTATTTTCCACCACCAGAGGGCTCTCTAGTCCAAACTTCCATCAAGTCAATAGGGTTATTCAACAAGTACAGAACTTTTGCAGTCCAGCAGGTACCGCACGCCTGGTGAACTCTAAGTGTAGTCCTTCTCCATCTTCTATTGGAAAAGGATGCTTAGCCAGTATAAGGCATGGGTCATGTGAAAACAGTCAAAATCCTGGCATATTAAGTGGCAAAATCCTATCATATTGAGTGGCTAAATCCTGGCATATTGAGTGGCTAAATCCTGGCATATTAAATGATAAATCCTGGCATATTGAGTGGCTAAATCCTGGCATATTAAGGGGCTAAATCCTGGCATATGAAATGGCTAAATCCTGGCATATTGAGTGGCTAAATCCTGGCATACTGAGTGGCAACATCCTGGCATATTGAGTGGCTAAATCCTGGCATTTTGAGTGGCAAAATCCTGGCCTATGAAATGGCAAAATCCTGGCATATTGAGTGGCAAAATCCTGGCATATTGAGTGGCAAAATCCTGGCATATTGAGTGGCATACTGAAAACTCCTGGCATACTGAATGGCTAAATCCTGGCATATTGAATGGCAAAATCCTGGCATACTGAATGGCTAAATCCTGGCATTTGAAATGGCTAAATCCTGGCATATTGAGTGGCTAAATCTTGGCATATTGAGTGGCAAAATCTTAGAATATTGAGTGGCAAAATCCTGGCACATGAAATGGCTAAATGCTGGCTTATTGAGTGGCAAAATCCTGGCATATTGAGGGGAAAAATCCTGTCATATTGAGGGGCAAAATCCTAGCATATTGAGTGGCAAAATCCTGGCATATTGAGTGGCTAAATCCTGGCATATTAAATGGCTAAATCCTGGCATATTGAGTGGCTAACTCCTGGCATATTAAGTTGCTCAATCCTGGCATATTGAGTGGCAAAATCGTGGCATATTGAGTGGCAAAATCCTGGCAAATGAAATGGCTAAATCCTGGCTTATTGAGTGCCAAAATCCTGGCATATTGAGAGGCAAAATCCTAGCATATTGAGTGGCAAAATCCTGGCATATTGAGTGGCAAAATCCTGGCATATTGAGTGGCAAAATCCTGGCATATTGAGTGGCTAAATCCAGGCATATTAAATGGCTAAATCATAGCATATTCAGTGGCTAAATCCTGGCAAATTGTGTGGCTAATTCCTGGCATATTAAGTGGCTCAATCCTGGCATATTAAATGGCTAAATCCTGGCATACTGAGTGGCTAACTCCTGGCATATTAAGTGGCACAATCCTGGCATATTAAATGGATAAATCCTGGCATATTGAGTGGCTAACTCCTGGCATATTAAGTGGCTCAATCCTGGCATATTAAATGGCTATATTGAGTGGCTAAATCCTGGCATATTGAGTGGCTAAATCCTGGCATATTGAGTGGCTAAATCCTGGCATATTGAGTGGATAAATACAGGCATATTCTGCATAATGGAAAATATTATAGTCTAAAGCAGCTGGGATGCTAAAGGTTAGTCACCACTGCAGTCTTATGACTATCACAGGGATTGCTAATGTTTGGCTGGTGCACACTGCATTTCTCATGGTGCAGAATGGTGTGCCTGAGGTTAGCTGTATTAGTTTTGTCTCTAGCTTTGCTCATTGCCACTACGGTTGGGGAGATAAGAATTTAGTAAAGAACTGTTCTATATGTGGTTTTCTTAAAAACTAGGTGCGTCTTATGGAGCGAAAAATACTGTATACATTTGTACACACCTCTATCGCTTTCCAAGTCAAGCCCAGTAATGCTTTCTTGTGAGTTGCCAGTTTCCCTGACTCACAGGAAGGACAGCAAGATGTGATATTCCAGCTTTTTCTAATAAAGCTTTTCACAGCAGGGGGTAAGTACAATAAAGTGAGAGCTTTTGAGTTATAGAGGTAACCTGCTGTATTCCTAGGTCACCCAGTAATTTATAGAGCAGCCCAAGTGCCATTTAATAACCGTTCAAACAGACATACCCTCCAGGGGGCCCAGTTCCCTGCTGATTATTTTATTAATACTATCAACAAACCGCAGGAAATTACTGTGAAAGGCAAGAATCAGTTCTCTGGCCGAAGGATAATTAAACAGTGGTACGCACAATGAATTTCACCAGAAATATTTTCCCACCAGCAAAAAAAAAAGTCAGAATATTGACTTTCTGCCTAATTAATAACTTCATGAAAAGTCCAGTCAGACTTAAAAAAAATATCTACCTTCTTTATACATATTAAAGTTACATTTACACAAAAAAAAAAAAATTATTAAAATGCGAATCTCTGTATTCTCAATATATTTAACCACCAATATCAGGTTAGCAGCTTTTACTGATCCTCCCACTTAGCTCATAATTAGGCCCAAAGACATTCAGCTGACCCGTAGGATACATGGCCACAGGGCATAATGCATTATGGGATTGTTTTAGTAAATTCTGTACACTATCTTGGTTTAAGGTTGGCGAGGCTGGCAAAGTAAGCGCTGACAGTTCATCGCTGAACTGTCAGCGCTTACAAACATACACCCCCCCAATAAATGAACCCCCCTCTAATAAATCATCCCCCCCAAAAAGTTCCAATGAACCCCCATACTAACCCCCCAACCAAAAACACTAATACTAACATTACCCCCCGATCCCTAATACTAACATTAACCCCCCAAACCCTAATACTAACACCTAACCCCCCTGAACCCTAATGCTAACATTAACCCTAATACTAATGCTACCCTCCCCGAACCCTAATACTAAAATTACCCCCTATTAAACGTTAATAATACTCACCTTCGGCGATCCCGCAATGAACGATGTGGCACACTGACCATCGTGCGAGACGGGACGGTTGAAGACTGGGATAACCCGAGCATATATAATGTAACAAAGAGTAGCACTACGGCGGACTACCAACAAAAACTAGCGTCGGAAGAACACATAAAAGGCATACATTTTAATCAATATTTCTAATAAAAAGCAAAGAGACAAAAAGTCAGGTGGTAAAATACCAATTAATACTGCAAAAAGCCTTCCTGTAGCTAATCCCTATAAACCAGACAACGGCCGGGGCTAACAAGCAGCTGACTGTGAAAGGCTTTGGATTACCTAGACTGACCAACTAACTAACATAAAAAGGTAAATGACAGAATATATAGAGAGACGAACAAGATCGAAAAAATGCCAGCGGGCAGAGTTACTGAAACGCCCCATGGACATGTGGTAAAAGTAAAGCCAGGACCGAAACAGAGGATTAAATAGAGCAGTAATCTAGTAGATCGGTCATAATAATTGAAAGAGTGAATGATTTAAGTAATTGAATACTGAAATGGGTTAACTCATTAGGGCTATACTATAATGACAATACAACCCCAAAACACAGGGACTAATGAAAAAAATGAATGAATGAATAAAAAGAACGAATCATAGAAAAATGATAAATAAATGAATGGATGATCAAGTGGAATGGATTAGCTCATTGATGCTATGATATAATGTAAAGTAAAATGAAGTAGCCAGAAGCAGGGGTACCTATATAAATATGTCAACATTTAGTCCCTGGTTGTCACGGGGTATCCCCTCAAAATAGGTGCGTCTAGGTATATATATTGAACATATAGATGCATATAAGGTCCCTCATGCATGTTGTGTTATGTAGCGGGAGGACACTAGCTCCAATATACACGTACTGAATTCTTTATGACAGATATGTATATATATCCTCTATATAAAAGAGGCTTAGTTGAAGCCTACGTTTGGTCCATCTGGACTCAACGTGTGAGCCATAGATCCATTTAGACTCCATTTGTAGAAGATTCTTATTTTTGTTCCCCTTTCACGGAATCTTTCTAAGTTGATCGATCGCTTGGAAAGGAAGACAAGTAGGGTTGGAATTGTGGTGAGCCTTTATATGGAGTGACATAGGGGTATCGAGTTTGCTGGAGATGGCGTTAACATGTTCCAGAACCACTTCTCCGGAATTCACGGATGGTTTTGCCAACATATTGGCCACCATGTTCACAATTAATGAGATACACCACGAAGAGGCTCCTACCATTAAATAATTTATTAATGGTGTAGTTCTCGCCCCTCTGAACCGGCTGCTGAACGTTTTGGAGGGGTAATATGTTGGCATGTCTTACATGAACCTCATCAGTAGCATCCCTTGGTCTGATGTAGCCATGTTTTGGGAGGGTTGTTGGAATATAGGCTATGGACCAATAAGTCCCGGAGATTTGGACCTCTCCTAGCCGTAAGCCTCACATTGTCAGATATGGCACCTTTGAGTAATGGTTCTGCCTGCAGTTAAATGTCTCTATACACCTGATCGTAGGTGAGGTTGGTGCATTTCTGGGATGGATATCCATAATTAATGAGTATCTGTCCTGTGCCAGAGCTTTCTGGTAAGCTTTTTTGAGCCACTTAGAGGGGTATCGTCTGGATTCAAACATTCGGCGCAGTTTGTCTGCTTCAAGTTGGAATAAAGGTAGCGTGGAACAATTACTTTGGGCCCTAAGGTATTGTCCTATTGGGATACTCCGTTTTAGAGTTTCTGGGTGATAGCTGGACCAGGACAGGAGTCTGTTGGTGACAGTAGGTTTGTGGTGTCTCCTGTTAATGACATCACCTATATCACCTGTGACTTAATATGCAAATCACCAAAACCATTTCCTGTAAAAAAAAAGAAAATAAGTTAACCATTCCCATCCCTTGCTGATCACAGTTTGTTACTATGATCAGTTTCCATCCTACTTTATGGCCCTCATAAAGTACTGTGTATTATCTGCCAAGCTGTGCTACCTGCTGCAAGTACTGTGTATTATCTGCCAAGCTGTGCCACCTGCTGCAAGTACTGTGTATTATCTACCAAGCTGTGCTATCTGCTGCAAGTACTGTGTATTATCTGCCAAGCTGTGCCACCTGCTGCAAGTACTGTGTATTATCTGCCAAGCTGTGCCACCTGCTGCAAGTACTGTGTATTATCTGCCAAGCTGTGCCACCTGCTGCAAGTACTGTGTATTATCTGCCAAGCTGTGCCACCTGCTGCAAGTACTGTGTATTATCTGCCAAGCTGTGCCACCTGCTTGGCAGAAACTGTGTATTATCTGCCAAGCTGTGCAACCTGCTGCAAGTACTGTGTATTATCTGCCAAGCTGTGCCACCTGCTGCAAGTACTGTGTATTATCTGCCAAGCTGTGCTACCTGCTGCAAGTATTGTGTATTATCTGCCAAGCTGTGCTATCTGCTGCAAGTACTGTGTATTATCTGCCAAGCTGTGCTATCTGCTGCAAGTACTGTGTATTATCTGCCAAGATGTGCTATCTGCTGCATGTATTGTGTATTAAATGCTAAGCTGTGCTCAGAGCTGGCACTATCAATAGGCAAACAAGGTGTTCACCTAGGGCGCCGACCCTGGGGGGTGCCATCTGCTTTGCGGGATACATGTGACCCGCTGCTGGCAGCCCCGTTTAAAAAAAAAAATGTCCTTAAATGTGCATGTCAGGGCGCCTCCTGGGTTATAGGAGCTGGCTCACCAGCCCTCTTTGCACCTCGACACTCATGAAGGCTATCACGCTCCCCTCACTTGTGGGGAAGTCAGAGCATCTGAGGTCACGTGACCTTGTGGCGTTCTGACTACAGTGCCTGGTGGGGAGCACAGCGGCGTGGGAGCTAGGCAGGGCAAGTCAAATTTATTTGATTTGAGTGGCAGAGTGTTTGTGTAAGTGGCAAAGTGTGTTTGTGTGTGATTGGCTGGGTGTGTGTGTGATTGGCAGAGATTGAGTGTGTGTGTGTGTGTGTGTGATTGGCAGAGAGTTTGTGTGTGTGTGATTGTGTTAGTGGCAGAGTGTAAGTGTGTGTGTGAGTGGCAGAGTGTAAGTGTGTTTGGTTGGCAGAGTGTAAGTGTGTGTGGTTGGCAGAGTGTAAGTGTGTGTGGTTGGCAGAGTGTAAGTGTGATTGGCAGAGTGTAAGTGTTTTTGGTTGGCAGAATGTAAGTGTGTGTGGTTGTCAGAGTGTAAGTGTGTGTGTTAGTGGCAGAGTGTAAGTGTGTATGCTAGTGGCAGAGTGTAAGTGTGTGTGGTTGGCAGAAAGTAAGTGTGTGTATTAGTGGCAGAGTGTAAGTGTGTGTGTTAGTGGCAGAGTGTAAGTATGTGTGTTAGTGGCAGAGTGTAAGTGTGTGTGATTGGCAGAGTGTAAGTGTGTGATTGACAGAGAATAAGTGTGTGTATATTGTACCCCCGTTACTACAACTGGGTATGTGCAAATATGTGTCAGTGTATATGAGACACTGTGTATGTGTGGCTGCAGGTGCAAGTGTGACTCTGTGTATGTACATGTGCCTGTGTGTGTACATGTGCCTCTGAATGTGTGACTGTGTGCATTTGGTGCTGAGGGCGGGATCAGCAAGTGGCGGCAAAATATATGTTAGCCTAGGGCGGCAAGAAGTCTTGTACCGGCCCTGGCTGTGCTACCTGCTGGATTACAAGTGCTGTTGCTGTGTTGTTCCTGCTGTGTATCATTATTGTATCCTAACCACTGGCCCAGTGGACCACAGTGACTTATGAGACAGGACATATCCTGCCGTCTAGATCACAGCTCCCAGGTCTGTTACATTTTTTACTTGTTATTTTTGGATCAACTGCTATCTGCCTACCAGCTTTTACACAAGTGCTGTCAGGTACTATTATTCCTAGATATATCAATATTCTGATAAACTAGAGACAATTCTGCTTCCTCGTCTCCTCCCCATGTGTCAGCCCCTCAAACTATTATTCCTAGATATATCAATATTCTGATAAACTAGAGACAATTCTGCTTCCTCGTCTCCTCCCCATGTGTCAGCCCCTCAAACCTTCATATCCTTAAAATAAATACATAAATATACAATTTGTGTCAGTACAGTAAATGAGAAAGAGAAAAAAGAACAGCTAAACACAAACACCACAGAGATGTTAAAAACAACCATTGCCCCGCGCGTTAAAAAATTAGCAAACAGTCCGGTCATGAAGCTATTAAAACATTACTATTTTAAACCATCTACACTTTGTGCATTCCTTCAATTAAACATAGTTCTTTTTGTCTTTTTTCTTTTGAGGAACTTTGAGGGGAAAAAATGCCTTTTATGTAATTGCTGAAACTTGATCTTATTGCAAGATGCACAAGTATACACAAATCTGTCTTTTCTTGCCAACACAACAACTTTGGGAACCATAAGACCCCATGATTGTTTAAGAGGACTTAATTAGTGACAAAATAGAGAAGGAAAAAAAAAAAATCCCAGAGCTGATGAAGTCTTGTGAATATGCCTGGCTGTTCAGCGGCTTTATAAATCCCAACACCATTTACCACTCTGAGCTAATTTGCATTTGTATCAGACACTTGGGAAAAACTGATAAAAATAGAGGCTTTATATTTTCACTGCAATCCGGGGACTATCAGTAGAAAACACCTGTGCGGAAAACAAAAGCCAGTCAATGGGTCTGCTGATCCTGTGTTATGCTGTCCTGGAGATAATACACGCACAATGTTTTTTTTCTCTTTCTGTCTTTTTTTAATTTTATTTAGCTTGCGGTAGCGCAGACTTTATTGGAATTAAAAGCCAGCTTTGTGTGAGGTGTTTGCAGAGGGGAAAACGTTGCACAGTAGCAGATTATACACTGATGAGGAAAATATTACCCGTTCGTATCGTATTCCTGTTTTTACTGACGGGCAAAAAAAATAATAATTCATTAATCAACTGGGTCTATTCACTAAAGATCAGGGGAGGTGCTAGGTTTTTGGGGTTCTAAGTTAAAAATTAGATGGGGAGCCCCCTGGCTGAGCTATTTGTCCCCCTCAACATAACTGCCTGCTGGGTCACTGTGGGACCTCGCTATGCAAGCAGGATGCTTAATTTGCTTATATGGTAATGGCGTCTCTGCTATGTGGTGATGTGGCAAGGGCGTAGCGTCAATCGGGCATTAATAGCAGAGCTGGAAAAGATAGGAAAGTCAGAGTTTTGTCTCTTCACTACAGTTCACTGTTTATTGAATAGACCTAGATAGTGTTGAATAGATAGTGTTTATTATTAAAGCATAAGTAATAAATAATAGATGCTTATGGTCTAGATCAGTGATGGCAAACCTATGGCACTGGTACCCTCGTACCTCTGAAGTGGCACTCCGCATCTGACTTCAAGGAAGCACATAGGACCACTGAAATGGAGCAATGGACGGATAAGAAATTAAAACATGGACAAGATAACTAAAATAAAAAGAGCCTGCCATGAAAATGTAAGAGGGGGGATAGAATGTGGGGTAAAATGGCACTTTTAGATTATTAATTGGGTTAATAATGTGGAATAATGGACCCATGGTATCAAAAACCTTCACCATCACTGGTCTAGATCAAGTGACTAGTGATTTGCCAGCTACAGCTAGCTCTCTGTGCAATGTAGTTTCAAATATCTCAACATCTTTCCCTGGGGCCGGGCATGGGAGGGGGAGTGTCAATGCACATTGCACTATGGCTGCACATGCGCAGTAGCGCTCTTATTCAAACTGCCAGCCATACTTCACGTGCACAGTATTTTTTTTTTGGTGTCATGAACACCGGAGAATGAAAATCAGGACTGCGTGCCGACTGTCCGAAAAAAGCGTCACAGTATGGGGACACGAAGCTTCAATGTGATTTCCTATCTTTTAGTTTTGAGAAGATTTAGTATTATTTGTTTCCCTTCCATTGTTATTTTTAGTATTCAGTTCTTCCAAGGATTCCATTTATCCTGCCTCAGTTTCTAGTATCCACGTTATTTCTAAAAGATTTCATTTATCCCGCCTCAGTTTCTAGTATCCACATTCTTTTGAAAGGATTCCATTTATCCCATCTTAGTTCTAATATCCATGCTATTCCAAGAATTCCATTTATCCTGCCTCAGTTTCTAGTATCAATTTTATTCCAAGGATTCCATTTATCCCGCCTCAGTTTCTGATATCCATGTTATTCCAAGGATTCCATTTATCCTGCCTCATTTTCTAGTATCCATGTTATTCCAAGGATTCTATTTATCCCGCCTCATTTTCTAGTATTCATGTTATTCAAAGGATTCCATTTATCCTGCTTTGGTTTATAGTATCCACGCTATTCCAAGGCTTCCATTTATCCCGCCTCAGTTTCTAGTATCCACATTATTCCAAGGATTCCATTTATCCGGCCTCAGTTTCTAGTATCCACATTATTCCAAGGATTCCATTTATCCTGCCTCAGTTTATGGTATCCATATTATTCCAAGGATTCCATTTATCCCGCCTCAGTTTCTAGTATCCATGTTATTCCAAGGATTCCATTTATCCCGCCTCAGTTTCTAGTATCCACATTATTCCAAGGATTCCATTTATCCCGCCTCAGTTTCTTGTATCCACATTATTCCAAGGATTCCATTTATCCTGCCTCAGTTTCTGATATCCATGTTATTCCAAGGATTCAATTTATCCCGCCTCAGTTTCTAGTATCCATGTTATTCCAAGGATTCCATTTATCCCGCCTCAGTTTATGGTATCCATATTATTCCAAGGATTCCATTTATCCCGCCTCAGTTTCTAGTATCCACATTATTCCAAGGATTCCATTTATCCTGCCTCAGTTTCTGATATCCATGTTATTCCAAGGATTCCATTTATCCTGCCTCAGTTTCTAGTATCCATGTTATTCCAAGGATTCCATTTATCCCGCCTCATTTTCTAGTATCCATGTTATTCCAAGGATTCCATTTATCCCGCCTCAGTTTCTAGTATCCATGTTATTCCAAGGATTCCATTTATCCTGCCTCAGTTTCTAGTATCCACGTTATTCCAAGTATTCCATTTATCCCGCCTCAGTTTCTAGTATCCACGTTATTCCAAGTATTCCATTTATGATGAGTACATAAATGATTGCATTTAAACAATATTATTATAATGAAGTATCATTGACATTGAGTAATATTAGTATTTATAATAATAATTTCCTATAAAATAAATCATTCAGTTGCTTCCCAAACATGTACAATTAAAACTTACAAAAATAATTATTTATTACAATAATATTATTACAATAATATGAAATTCTAATATTTTCAATACTTACAATCATTGATGTTGTTTATGTACATTTTTTTTATTTGAAGAAAAATAGTAAAACAGTTTTATATTTGTATCATTGTCACATTGTCTATTCTTAAAATTTAATTTTACATTAGTTTATTTCTCCTTTCCTAATGCATTATTATCCGGTATTTTACAATTTCCAAAATTTTCAATAAATAAATATTTCAGTTATAGAGAATTAAATAGTGTATTAATTTTAATTCCACTATTTATATCCCATTACCTTCTTAGCACAGTTTCAGTGTGTGTTGATGGTTTTTCCAAATAGTGAATTAAAAGCCAAAATGAAGAGCAAAATGATGTAGTTAGACAAAATACTATTTAATTTTAAAATATATTTGCATGAAATAGGAAACCCTGATAATTTTTTATTTTATTCTATTGGTATTTTTTTTAATTTATTTTTTTATGCATTTCTGCAAAACGTTTTCCACTGAGTAATAAAATAGTTAATTACCACAGTGGGGAGTTGAAAGTTCCTTGTAAAAATCTCCATTTTCACTGAACAATGTGGGCTTTCATTTTAAAAGCTTGGAATCAAGCCTGGATGCCCTTATAAACAAAGAAGGGAAAGACTCACTGAACCAACCCAACACATAAAAACTGACCATGTGTACCTTTTGAAGTCTGCTTTATGTTGTTTGGAAAACTTGGGATTATCAGGGGTGGGTTTTTGGTTTTTTTTTTTTCACAGAGGGGAATGGAAACTTTCCCCTAAACTGAGCAGAAATCATTAATTAAGTATCCTATTCTCCTTTCCTTGACATCAACCCATCAATCAGTTTTTGTATTAGGATTCCGATGACCCGCCTGACCTTGGAGCGCTAAAATGTCTGCATCGAGAAATGGCAAATCAGACCACACACAAGAAAGTTGTTTTCTATTTTTATTTTCAGAGCTCTCGGGCACAGGAATGGGATGTATAATACAGCAATCTGATTTGTCTACTTGCTATTCAGTGCTTAGGCATGTCCGCAAGTAGTAAAAAGGATCGCAATAAATGCTGTTCCCAGGGCTGTTGGTAATTAGGCACACAACAAGCCTTGACTGATGCAAAAAATATATAATGATATGTTGAGATTGACAGATTTATTTAGAAAGTGTTTTACAAACACGAATACGTTGAGATTTCTCTGGCTTTCAAGTATGTCCTGGATGCTATTACACTATGTTTCAGTTTAACAGCAGATTATAAATACCAAAAATATATACCGGGGGAGAGAACATACAGGGTAAATCATAAATAAATAAAGTTTTTGGTCCTCGGCAGCACCCCTTATAATTAGGGTTGCCACCAGTAGTGTCGCTAATCTCGTGAGAGGTGGTGAAAGCTCCGCCCCCTCGCGCTCTGAGCCTCCTAGAGCGCCGGATGTGTGTGTGACATACTGGCGCTCAGAGGAAAACTGAGGCTGCATCAACCCCCCTCCCTGCAATGAAAAGTAACCGTGCAGGGAGGGGGACAAAACACTGTGGGTGTGTATGTATGTAGTGTAAGTCTATGTGTGTGTATGTATGGATGTAAGTCTGACTATGTATGGATGTAAGTGTAAGTCTGGCTATGTATGGCTGGAAGTGTTAGTCTGACAGTACGTAAGTGTAAGTCTGACTGTGTGTATGTATGTAACTAAGTCTGACTGCGTGTAAGTCTGACTGTGTGTATGTATGTAACTAAGTCTGACTGCGTGTAAGTCTGACTGTGTGTATGTATGTATGTATGTATGTATGTAACCGTAATATTAGAACAAATATGATATAAAACCAGCTATAAAAATATATATAGCTGGTTTCATAGAATATTTGTCATATAAATATTATAAAACTAGACATATATGTTATACACATATTAAATAAACCTGAGCCATATGTTTATATATATATATATATATATATATATATATATATATATATATATATATATATATGAACATATGCTTCATATATATGGTTCAGGTCTATGTAATATTTATATAATATATATAGTTGGTTTTATAATATTTATATATCAAATATATATATATATATATATATATATATATATATATATATATATATAACCAACTATATGTATTATAAAACCATCCAAATAGGAGTTGCATGTGGCTTCGGGGGGCCCCAGGGCAATTTTTGCACTGGGGCCCGGTGGTTTCTAGTTACGCCTCTGGTTGCCACTTTTTATTCAGAAAAATACCGGCCTTGGTACTGTCTCCATAGACTGAACATTGGCCTGATGCCAATTTTTTACCGGCCTGCCAGTAAAATACCGGCCAGGTGGCAACCCTACTTATAATAAATGCTTGTTTAGGTGAGTTCTTCCCCTATATATATATAACAGGTACTATCTGTTTTGAGGATTTGGGAGACACTAAGTTTCAGGGATTTTAGACTAGATGATGATTTGGGGGAATCTGGGAGACTATTCCACAGAGCTCTGAACGCACCTCGACCTGCCTCCTTTTTGATGTGAGGGGCTGATGCTGGATATGAGATTGGGGAGTAAGCATGCTGCTCAGGTAGAGGGGGAACTTTCCAGACATGTGGTTATGCACTTACCAAGCTAGGTGGAGAGTGCGCTCGGAGGCAAATGGATCAGTGCAGTTTAGTGCAATAGGGCCTTGACATTGCTAGGAGGAAAGGCAATGAGTAGGTGATAGTGGATTGGATAGTAGTTAGTTTTGGGGGCTGGCCCCATATATACAGGTAGGCCATCTTAGGATTCATGCCACTTTTAATATTACACACAGTTGTTGTCCCTCCCTCCCTCCCTTAAATTTGTGATTTGGCTATCTCCCATTTGGTCACAGCAGCAGGGGGGATGGATAGGCAAATTGGGGGGGAGGGGTGTGGAATTGGTGTATTCGTAAGGTTTCAAATATTAGGTTTAAAAAAACTTGGTATGGTAGATCTGAGTTGGCCTGAGGCTCAGGACTTTGGTGGCGTAGCGGTATCTCGGGATACATTGGTTCGTGGCCAAATTTAGTTGCACTTTATATACTATCATGGGTATTGTTGGGCAAGGATGATCTTGATAAAAAAAATATCCCTTTAGGTGCTGAAATGTCTCAACATAAAATAATATACAGTATCGTCCGAAAGTCCATCATCACCAAATGGTTTGATTTGATCACTTATTTAAAAAAAATGGTAACGTATTGTAACGAGTTGATACGTATTATTCCAGAATGTATTATTTAACACAGATGATTTTTCATTGCTAACTCTCTTATGTATAATTGCCATTCATACCACTCATGCTATTGTCTCGATAGACTTAATATGGGCCTCAAGCCCATGTTTTACCATCCTGTCTATAACATACTGGCCAGGCGGTGACTCTGTGGCCATATTAAATATTGAGTTTTTTTTATTTTTATTTTCAGTATGTACTAACAAACTTGTGAGTTATATGGCAGAAGGTGCAAAAAAAATAAATGAATTACTTAATCTTAAACTTTGTTGCTGCATGGAAAGAGAAGGCGAGATAAAGAAAAACATCATAGTAAAAAACAGTTGAACACCTATGGATTAATATGGTCCCCCCTGTTGCAGTGTTACTCACAAACAATGAGCCTCCGAACCAGCATAGTTTAAATGTTTAGTACCCGGAAGGTCCCGACTTCATCATAGAAGTCCCAACGGACGTGACGGGCAGCAGAGGAGGATGTCATGCGGTCATTGCGCAGACATCCACCGGCTGTTAGCGAAGGGGATCCAGCTCCCCTGCAGCTCTGCGAGGGACCTGGATCCCAGTCTTATAGCCTGACCTCAATTTGAGGTCAGATTATAAGACGACCTCGAATATAAGACATTTGCTCTGAAAAAAAACGTATATTTTATTCGAGCAAATACGGGATCATCGAAGCAGATTAATGTACTTTTAACACACAATATTGACATAGTTCTATATTATTGAGACACAAAATAAAACTATACTATGGTACAGGTAACCTTCCTGTTTATTAAACAAATGTTGTGACATATGGAACACATGTTCCAAGGCATATGCATAATTTAAACTATCTGTGAATATTTTGGTGCTTCTTGTATATTTATAAATTGTGCACAAATTCTGTATAAATCTGCAAAAATACAAAAAAAGATTTTTTTATAAAAAAAATAAAAGTGTATGAAGAATAGAAGTGAAAATGTTAAAAATACAGAATAGTATAATTTGGAAGTAAGATGGTATATATAATGTATTGAATACAATTTAAATATATGTATGAAATATCTGTATATAATAGTCATCCAAAAAATATAAGTAGTTTCTTTCCAATGACAGTTTTGACCCCTCTATTGTATATTGTATTTGATCTTTTAGCATACTTCTGTTTAAAGCAGTGCTCCGCAACCTGCGGGTGCGCTTCTGGATGATGGGAGGTGTGCTTCTGACACTGCCTAGATCTGTCTAGCCACACACCGAATATGACGTACTGTCATATCCGGTGGCAATGATTTTTTTAAACTTTATTAACATCAGGCTCCTCTCAGGGGCCGGTGGCTGGCATCCACTGGATGCAGCTGCATAAAAAAAATAAAAAAAAAAACCATTGCCACCGGATATGAAAGTACATCATATTCGGTGTGTGGCTAGACAGATCTAGGCAGTGTCAGAGGAGTTAACCCCTTGAGTGGCTAGACAGATCTGGGCAGTGTCAGAGGAGTTAACCCCTTGGGTGGCTAGACAGATAGAGGCAGTGTCAGAGGAGTTAACTCCCTTGGGTGATTAGACAGATATAGGCAGTATCAGAGGAGTTAACCCCTTTATCTACACACACTCACTCACACACATACACAGATAGTCTGTCACTCACACATACACACACTCACACTGACATTCACACACTCTTGCACTGACATATTCACACTGACATACACACACACTCGCACTGACATACACACACACTCAAACACTGATACACACACACTCACACTGACATACACACTCACACTGACATACACACACACACTGACATACACACACACACTGGCAGTTTTTAACTTACCTGCTGTAGGCATCTCTTTGCTTTGAGCTTCTCATGTGAATGAGGGTCTGAGCCAATCACAGGAGGCTTATGAACTCTCAGCCAATCAGGAGAGATCCTGATTGGCCGAGACCTCCTTCTATCAAGCTCCCATCAGGAAAAAAAAAGCCGCTGCAAGGGTGCTGTCTAGGGCAGCTGCCCCAGTCTGCCCCATTAAAACGCCGGCCCTAATTCTACCACAGGATA